>APFE031293579.1:0-11669 GCA_000404065.3 Pinus taeda
ATTAGGTGAAATCCATTTTAATTCTTCTCATTGCATATAATAATATGATAGAATTTATTTTACTCTTTTCCCCATTTTATTGTAAATTATTTCTCAAAATTTTAACATCGTAATTATTTTTCTCTATATATTATTATTAATACCTATTTTATAATCTTTTTGCACAGAGATGGAGAATGAAGATGATTCAAAATTACAATTTGTAATTTTTTGTTTATTTATATGTAAAATATATTAATATTTGTAAACAATCAAAAACTATATTAATAGGAATTGTATTTATTTTGAGGGAGGGGAGTTTCGCTCTCTCTAAGACCTCAAGATAGCTATGGATATGGTTATATGTTAGGTATGTCTAGTGTGATTATGGTTATTTTGTTATTATGTTTCTTCTCTCTTCTTAAATAATAAAAAAAAAATTGTGGAATGTAGTAAAAATTATAAAATGGTGATAATTTGTTTAAATAAATTGATATTGGTAATGAATGAACAATTAAACTTTAAACAAAATAAATAACTTGAACTTCTTTCTCCCACAATGAACCTGGGTTACAACTTATTTTCCTCATTGATCAAACCTTAAGCTCCTTCGATCTATGCCTAATTTATTAGTCACCTTAGTCCTTCAATGGTGATGCATTTAGGGCCAACTTGGTCCAATCTCACACTTCCCCCCAATAGTCCACATGTGTCCAATACCAAAATTTGCAACCTATATCTCTGATTCGACTAGCAAATCAACATCAATAAGAGGATACACATACCTTGCTTTCCAATATACTCCTGGTCCTCTTGTCCTAAAGATATAAGCTTCTGGAGATATGGTTAGGGCACACCAACAACCCTAAATAGCTACTCCCGACTATGTTTCCCTTCTCCAAATAAATTCTCTTCTTTTGATTTCCTTTCTATATTTCCAAAGTATTATTTTGGGCGTAAGGAACCTACTCAAAATACCATACAATTCTCTGTCTCACAACAACAAGTGATCTGAGCTATCTAGAATGGAAGACACTTCTGTTCAACTACCTCTCTCCTTGGAGTAACTATTGCTAAGCTAGAGATGTTTTACGAGCCCTATTGACCATCCAAATTATGCCTCCAACATGATGTTGTAACAACAATTCCCTGTGGCCTCAATAGAGATCCAAACACCACACAAAAGTAGCAAAGAAAAATACACAATCTCAACTTAGGAATACGACCTTATTCATCATGGCTATCCACACCCAATCATAAGAGAAATTACTTCACATATTGTGCCAAAGTCATCCTCCTTGCTAGCTTGTGAGCTACCTCAACTTCACTATCTATCTCAAAGTTATACCTAATTTGATTTGCACTTTGGATGTGCTCTAAATCTCCAACAATTAACTTCTATTTATATGCACACACGTGGCTCTATGAATTTTTCCGTGGGGCATACTTTAGCCCAAGTTCACCTGCCCAACCAGACAAGTTAACCACCAACCACATATAAAATTTATTATCTCTTATTAGAGACATTATTGCGAGTGACTTTCCCTACACTTTTCTCCTCTAGGTGTCCTCTAAAACCTCACTCAAAGTCCAGTTGTTTTTTCCCAATTAATTTTGGTGCAAAACCCCAAGCTTGGGTTCCAATGCGATATCAATTATGTTGCTCTTCTTCATCCAAACACCGATTTCTAGGGCTTCAAGCTCTTCCCAGGCCACTAAATCTCATTAAACTCTTTAGATATAGAAACACAATATATTTCATATTAGACGGAAATTGGGCATATGCTTAGAGAACTAAGTCAATAGGCTAACAAAATATTCCCAATTCCACCACAAGCTTGAGAAGGGCTAGGGGATATAATTTTGCCCTTTTTAGACACTGAAAAATATGAAGAAAGGAAATAAAAATTATACCCAACGCCATTCAAATTTTACATCTTAGTACCTATCATAGAATCTTCTACGTAGATTGCAAGTTGAGAATCAAAATGTTTGAAATTGATTTACACATCAACATATAATACTGGTTGAAAAGAAAATTTGATGAGTATTTAACTACAAGGCCCACAATACTGATAGAATTTAGACTCAATTTCCTAAGAAGTGTTGGAGCATACACAAGCAAAGGGTAAAAATAGCAAAGAAGCATAGAATTGCAACAATTTCTAGCATCATCTATCGGAAGGGACACCTTGTAGTAACTTGGACATGTCAAAGATGTATTCATTGAAACAAAAATATAGAAAATGATGGTAGATCACAAAATAGAGGAGAATCAACAATTCACTTCAACCAAAGTTAGCATATAAAATGGAATTTCGACACAGACAGAATTGAGGACAGTGGAGTGATTGCAATGAGAAAAAAAAATATCTAGACATCCAATTGACTTCTAATTCACCCTGTGTGACTACCACAACAATTATTGAATAAAAGGATTATGAAGATAAGATGTCATCCAATCAAGATGTACTCGGGAAGTCCCATATAATAATACTATGTGACAAGATATATTAAAGGAAATTCTAAAGAAAACTACTTTACAAGTAGATGTTACCTCAACCTCACCTATAACTAATGAACAAGTTCGTCTAGTAGAGTCAAATACACCCAACACTTGAGGTCCATAAGTAAAGAAAGGCTAAAAGAAACGTCTACTAAGAAACCTGACCTAAGGCATGCTTGAGATAAACCAATATTTGAAGCACTAGAAAAATCTATTTGAACAACGTAGAAAAAAATTAAAAGAAGGATATTGGATAGTAGCAAGATTTAGCAAAGACAACAACAACAAAGGGATATTTAGTTAGAATGTTAGCACCAAGATATAAAGTGCAACTATTAGAACATGAAATACTAGTTGATCACCAATTGTTAAGGCACATATCACTAGCCAACAAGGTAGAATATTTGAAATACTTAAAAGCATTTGATGCCCATGAAAGTATAGTTTTATGGAAATGGTCTATATTTTATCAACATATTAAAGTGCTTGCACCAACTACTTATCAAACAACATTCCCTATGACTTCAACACCAACAGATGCAACAGCACAATCATCTCGATCATCTTGCTAACAATATAAATTCAATTTCTTTGAGCCAAGCTTTTAGGATGTGCTCTCTCTTTTGAACAACAACATCACACTTAGGAAATTGAACTTGAAAGTTCCAATTGATCGACCAGGGAAGGGAAAAGAAGAAGAATTCACATTTTAAATCTTGTATATGTAATTAAAGAAGTTCTCGTGACCCTGAAACTAGATATCCTAATTAGCCAACCACCCTTCTAGAAGAACTTTTATTTGTTTTTTTTGCTAACGAAAGTATGGATCCTTCTATTCCATAAAACCAAAGAGATAGTGTACAGTTTTACATGCAGGGAGAACCTTAAAGTTTCACAAAGAATCTCGAGCCCATGGAAAAACGAACAAAAATGCCAGTTGGCTACCGACAAGCATGAGAACCAACCAGGATCACTGCTTTATAGGAAACCCTATTCATCTGAATCATCCAATAAAAAGGCAATAAGATCGACAGATGAGGAGGATATTGCTCCGTCAAAAAGGCCGAAGTATAAAAGTCCCGCCTGCCAAGATGCACGAACCATCGCAACCATTGATTTTTGTTGATTAGATCCAATGGATGATGTCGATATCACACGGGATAAGAAGGGTCGATGATAGTGAGAGGGGAAGAGCGGTTATTGGAACCCTCTCCCTGTGACGTGTTGGAGGGAGAATGGCATCGCGACATTTTCATCAAAACTGCTTTCCAACAAAACACTGTGCGATCAACCAGAAACTACCTGGGGGGTGGTAAACCATGCCAAGACTCCAAATTCTTGAAGGCCCGACCACTAGAAAACACAGGGCTCTGTCTGCACTTGTGAATTATCCTTGCTCGAACCTGAAACCCTAAATATGTAAGGGGTTTTTCATTAAACGAATAATTGATAGACTCGTTTTGATCTGCACAGTAAACAAAGAGCATCCTCTCGTTTTCTTTGGGAGTATGAGCAACCAGACTGGGAATCCGCTACACCACATAACCGTCTATCCGATAATGATGACACAAGTTGATGTTGAAATCAAAGGTTGATTCAATTTGATCCCTGGTCCCAGGCTCTGTCTTTAAACTCCAGCTTATCATTATCTGTATGTTCCTCAATAACCATCTTTAACCTGCTTTGCGACAGCTCATGCCAATTTGATGTCACTCTGATCTCTGTACTGATAACACCCTGGTTGGCGAGAAAATCAGCTACTTCGCTTGCCAATTTGCAGACATGCTTGAAGCTAATAGTATGGAGGCTTTGAAGGCAGTTTTGAACCCATTGAAATCCTTGAATAAGTCTCCAATTTTTTGAGACTTTTTTTGGCTTAGAACCCACGCTCATTTTCTTGAATGAATTGATAATAAGTTTAGAGTCAGCCTCCACTATCACATTTTGTCTATTGTCCTGAATCAGGAGCTCTAAACATTGTCCCATAGCCATCAACTCTGCCAATTTATTAGTGGCATGTCCCAAATGATAGTGGAAAATGAAGAGGATAGTACCTACCTCACCTCTAAGGACCCCTCGATAACCAGTTGCCCCTAGGTTTCTTTTTGAGGCTCCATCTATGTTGTATTTCAAATATCCCTTTGGAGGAGGGTGCCAAAAATCCTTTGCTTCCCTCGAGGAGATTGGGTTCCTATCTAGACCTTGAGGAGAGATGCCTTGCAGGCCCAGTGCACAAAGAATTCTTAGGTCAATAGCTGAAGGAGGGTTCTTGGGGATGTTTCGAACTATGGTGCTAACCATTTCCTTGAGCTGTTTTAAGATCAGCTCAAAAATGCATTGGGAAGTTCTCTTTACTTCTTTAAAGATTCAGTTGTTCCTTTCTTTCCAAACATTCTAGACAATGAAGCTTGGAAAAACGGCCCAATCTATGGCTAGAACTTCATTGTCTGTAAAATCCTTTCTCCAGTTGGTCAGGGTGTTGCAGATGTTATTTTTGTCCATATCTGTCAGTTGGAAAATAAAAGCAAAAGAGTCCCACAGACTAGAGGAGAACATACAAATGTTGAGAAGGTGCTCCATTGTTTCCTCCTGCCCCTCACAAAGCTGACATCTGGAAGGTCCCAAAATGCCCTTTTTCCTGATATTGTCCCAGGTTAACATTTTCCTATGCTCAACGAGCCACATGAAAAGTTTAATCTTCATCCAGCCCTAGTGTCTCCAAAGGTTAAGCTAGGTTTTGTCTGGAGATTGATAATTAAGGTCAATGAGAATGAGCTTTGCTTCCTTGAGGTTAAAAACCGCCTCATTATTGTTGCCCCATCTCAGCTGATCATGGCCCTCATATTTTAGAATCTTCCTTTGCTATAACTTTTCCTTAAGTGTTTATGCCTTAGTCTTCAGGGCACTGTTGTCCCTAAGATCAAAATTCCTCCAGATTCTCCATTTATCATTGTTATTAGTTTGCTCCCAGAAGTCTTTCACCTTAGAAAGTCTATTGCTATCATTGATTTCCTTGAAATCCGTTAGGTCTTCATTTAATAATATAGGTTCTTGTTGCCATCTGTCCTCCCAGAACAAGCTGAGATTTCCTTCTCTAATTTCCCAGAAGTTGTTTCCTTGGACTGAACTCCTGTTATCCCAGGATTTGTTCCAAATGTGCGAGCCCTTTCTGTGACATGACATTCTTATTAGATCATGGTTATGCTAGGAGCTGGCATATTTTTCTTTCGAAATGATTGCCCACTGAGTCTATAGCTCTTTAACCCAACGCTACCATAATTTGGCACCTAGAACCTTGTTGAGTAAGTCAGGATCATCCAAACCTAGCCCACCAAAGCTCTTAGGTTTGGATATTTTATCCCAAGCTACCAAGGCCCATTTCTTATGCTCCTTCCCCTTGCCCAAGAGGAAGTCCCTTTGGATGGATCCGAGCTGATGTAGAACACTTTGAGGAGCTGGTAGAATAGATACCATAAAGGCAGTGATAGATTGAAGGATAGCTTTGGTTAGCACTAACCTACTAGCTAAATTTAGAGATCTGTAGGTCCATTTCTTGACCCTGTCTAGCAATTTGTTGATAACAGGTTACCATATGCTCTTGTGTAAGGGTTTGGTAGTGAGAGGAACTCCCAAATACTTCGAGGGGAGGAACTACCATTGGAAGCCCATAATTCTAGCAATATTCCTTTGTACGGCAATGTGAGTATTAAAGAAAAAAAAATTGATTTAGAAATATTTACCTCCAAATCTGAAGCCATGGAAAAGTATTTCAAGATTTACTTATAGGCCAGAGCTTCATTGAATATGGGGATTCCTTGTAGCATAGTGTCATCCACAAATTGTTGATGTGTTAAAACATGCCTCTCTTCAATGAGCTTGAATGATGTTGTCGAGGATTTGTCTGCCTTCCACCTATCCTAACTGTTCCACTACCACCAGGGTGGGAAGAAGGGGTTTGAGTCGAGCACCCACTTTGGAGATGATTTTGAAGACAACATTGCATAATGAAATGGGTATGAACCTATGAGGCATTAGGGAAACATCCCGTTTAGGGATCACAGCGATAAAAGTGGTGTTAAGCGCCTTCAGGAAAGTTTTATCCCTCCTTGAGTATTCCACCACGCTCAAAATGTCTTGTTTTACAATATTCCAGGAATCTTTGAAGAAGTCTACATTGAACCCATCCGGACATGGTGTCTTGCCATTCTGCATCTCATTAAGGACGTCCTTGACCTCCTCTTCTGACACTGGCCTGTTGAGGTTGAAATTGTCTTCTTTGGAGACTAGCTTAGGTATATGCTTAGTAATCTCCCTGATAGATTGATCTCTGTTAGTGCAAGTTTCTAGAGAAATGCCCTAAAAGTGTTGTACTAGTTCTGTTTTCTATTTCTTCATGCATGCTAAGCATATTACCTTTCTTGTCCTTAATAGTAGAAATCTTGTTGTGAGCTTTGTTCGCCATAGTGGCTCTATGGAAGAATCAAGTGTTGTGATCTCCTTCTTTTAGCCATTGCACTATGGAATTTTGCCTCCAAAAAATTTCCTCTTGCTTACATAAGTTGTTCCAATATTGATGATATTTAATTGCCAATTCATTCCACTCCTTGTCAAAACCCTCTATAATCAGGGTTTGGT
This sequence comes from Pinus taeda, assembly GCA_000404065.3. Lineage (NCBI taxonomy): Eukaryota > Viridiplantae > Streptophyta > Pinopsida > Pinales > Pinaceae > Pinus > Pinus taeda. The sequence continues at coordinate 7,121 of APFE031293579.1, forward strand.
TGAGTCTATGTATTTTTCCTTCCACAATTTCTTTCTCTTCAAAAATGTTTCCAAATTCCTTCTTATTCCACTCCTTGAGCTGGAGTTTAATGTGTTAGAGTCTTTTTTGAAGAAGGAACATTCTTGTGCCTTGAATATCTAAATATTTTTCCCTCCAAATAGCAATGTTGTTAAAGAAGTCTGGGTGGGAGAGCCAGATATTTTCAAATCTGAAAGCTCTATTGTTGGGTTTGCCTATACCCTGAATGTCCAGTTGTACTGGCCAGTGATCTAAGCCTCCAAAGGGAAGAATACTTGCAACTATGTCCTTCTCCTTGATCATAAGATCTTCTGAGATTATAAATCTATCCAATTTGGATGCCACTTGGGACTCTCCTCCTCTTTTATTGTTCCAAGTAAAGGTACCATTATTCATGGAAATATCCACGAGCTTCATACTATCTAGGAAGGTTAGAAACACGCAAGAATTTTTGGTTAGAATTCTAGTTCCTCCTTTTTTTTCCAACAACGTTTTTAGCATATTGAAATCCCCTCCCAAGATCTAAGGGATTTTCAGATGACGTTCCTTGAGCTTCTTCAATGAATCAAGAAACAAGAATTTTCCCTCCAACCTTTGGGGGCCATACACATTCGTAACCAAGTACATTTCCTTATTTCCCACTAGCCGAATGACCATTGAAAGATAATTTATGGAGGCTTCTGCATCTACCATGTCAATATTTTGGGGGTTCCAAAGCGTGAGAATGCCGCCAACTGTTCCAGCCTCTTTTCTTTCTTGGGATTCTTGGAGATAATCCTGGTATGGATTTCAAAGCTTTTACTCCTTTGCTACTTTTTTTTTCATTCTTCCTTAGCCTTTCAGATCCGTTGTTCTATGTTTTCCAGATGAACAAGGACTAAACTCTGCGGAACTCCTTTTGAGGTAACGAATCCACTCCCTGTTTGGTTCCTTGTTCTAAGAAACGTTCTAGATCTAGATTCTCTTTCTCCAAAATTTCTTGAAGTTTGTGCTCCTCCAGCTCCATGTCACTCTGGGTTGTTTCATGTTCCATTTCTTGATCAACATCACTCATGGTTCCCTCTTTCTGGTACTCATCATTTTGTGTTTGTACCGGGTATTTCCCTTCCTCTTTTTCTGCAAAACTTCCTTTTGTTGCTTGTTCTTCTTTACTATTCTCTTCCTATTCCTAAAGCCCCTGGAAAATATTTTGTCTGAGTTGTTGTTCTTCTCGCTGTTGATTCCTCATACCTCTCTTACTCCCTTTACTTCGGTTAACTACTTTCTGAAAGTTGTTTGCTTCTTTCACTATAGTGCTTCTGCTTTTGCTCATTTCCTTGTTGAGCGGACAATCTCTAAAAATATGTCCATGTTCATGGCATTTATGACATCTGAATGGAATGTGATCATAATCTACTATTTGTACCCATTCTTCATCAAAAACTTCCAAGATTATCTCCTCCAGTAGGGCTCCTGATAGCTCTATTTCCACACAAATTCTGGCAAAGGAAGTATATTTTCCCCTTCTTGTGGCTTCAGAGGCTTTTACAAAGTGTCCTAATTCATTTCCTATGGCCATTAATGATTCATTTTGCCAGTAATCAAGATGTAGAGAGTAGAGACTTACCCAAAGCGGTACTAAAGTAAAAGTCTCCTTTTTTGGTACAAAGTTCATGACCCAGGGTCTCATGTAGAGTCCTGCCACATAAAGAAGTAGGGCCCTCCTTAAAATATTTTGTCCTTGTCTTATATATTTGTGAACACAGTTGTAAAGAAACCCTTAGATCCAAGGTGAAGATCTATACTTCCTTTAGGTTTCTATTGGTATTTGATCATGATTGAAGGGATCTTTTAGTGGGCCATAGTCCCATGAACTTGCAGATGATGGCATATGTCCCCATGTTCCCTGTACACCTGTAGCTCCGGATTATTTAACACCACCATGGAAGTTATGCTTGTTTTGGCTTTGCAGGGTCCCTTGTGTTTCTTGTCTTTAGTTTCATGTTGTTTGTCCTCTACCTCCTTGTCATTTGTGCGATATTGATCATTTTCTATGGGTTCTACTGACCCCACTTCTGTGCTCTTCTCTCCTTCCACCCCTGTTTCCCTAACATCTTCTAGAGGCTTCTTCCCCCTGATGGCCAGGGCCTTCTTGTAGGTGGGAGTGGAGCTCCCTCCTCGTCGACCCTTCATAGGCATTCAGAAAAACCCCTTCGCGCATTGAACTAAGGTCATTCTTCCCTATGTTCTCTTGTGCCTCAATTCAAAAAGAATTCTCTAAATGTGATCTTCCTAGAAGAACTTTTATTTCATTATAAGGATTTAAATGTTTTAATTTATGGTGTCAAATTTTGTACAAATTTTGAAAGACTCCAAATCTTCAATTCTCTATCACAAAGAAGATATTAAGGGTAAGGGAGATGTTGGAGGGGCTAGTCGACTTAGTTGACGATCCGAAACGATTCTAGAATTGAAATTTATAAATTCGATAAACACTGTAGTTGAGTCAAGAGTCTAAGTTAGATAGGCTAAATTGGTTTTGACAATTAAATTTTTGTGACTATCTAGACATAATATATATATATATATATGGAAATATGGAAATGTATGCATCATTATATCTTTTGTGACTGACTTTTGAAGAGAATATAATATAAATTAACGCTTTGTTATTTCTTTGCTACATCGTTTCTCTTCTTCTATTCCTATGTTCCTTATCTTCATGTGATTTATTATTTTCGTTTCTACTAGTAACTAATGATCATTATCTACTGCACTGCAAGTATATATCAAATTTTTGGGAATATTTTACTAAAATATAAAATACTGTAAAATATTGGTGCACCTTTCAATGAATTGTAAAATGTTATAAAATATTATTGAATCATTCAGTTAATTATAAAATCTTGTAATTTATTGGTGAAACCCTCATTTAATCTTGACATCAAGTTATTTTTCATTCTTATGCATTGATTCTCTCGTATAAAAATGATTATCCAATTAATTCACTTCAAATAAATAAACATTGTTAGGATTTGATGGTTCATCACCATCTATAAGTTTTTTCAACTCCTTGGTGTGTAACTATTATAGTAACTATTGTATTTTCTTCTTCAATCAAAACTCTAATAATTGTTGATCAATACACAATCTTTTGAAATTACAGAAATATGTAATGAAAGTTAATTTGCTATATGATAAAAAAATCAATTAACACAACCCATTATAAAGCCACAATTTTTGAGTTCAAAGATATAGTCCAGAAAGAAAAATGTTCATTACTTAGTATAACATGTTACAATATAAGTATCATCAAAGGATTTCAACATCAAAAATTATGATACAGTAAACAATCTCTCATCCTTCACTAATTACATGTATTTCTCCTTTAGCCTTTCCCTGAAAGTATAATTTCTTTAAAGGAATGTTGTTCTGATGAAAATAGGTCCCCTACAATGAAAACATAAGAAGCTAGTGAATAGGTCATTATTCCATACAAATAACCAAATAGAAAATATTTCTCTTTCCTAATAAATACTTTGAAACAAGATACAAGATAAATTGTGGATTCCCTAAAAAACGAAGCAGCTCAGGTCATGAGAGAAAGTGAATTGGAAATTAATTTATTTTCCTTGAACAATTAGTTGTATAAAAAATTAATGATAATTATGGAAAATATGTGAAATACTCAAAGAATAAACAAAGCCATATATGCCTCTTCCTCCATCTCCTCCTCCACCTCTACCTCCTCCAACATCTCCTCCTCTTACTCCTCCTCCAACTCATCCACAACCACCAACATGTCCTCCTCCTCCTCCTCCTCAACCTCTGCCTCCTCCTCCTCCTTCGTCGCCTTCGGCTCCTCATCCACCACCACCTCCAACTCCACCTCCACCTCATTGAGCCCCTCCTCCTCCTCCTCCTCCTCCTCCTACTCCTTCACCTCCTCCACCTCCACCTCCACCTCCACCTCCTCCAGCACCTCCTCCACTTCCTCCTCCTCCTCTGCCACCTAAAACTCCACCTCCACCTTCACCTCTTGTTCCACCTCACACTCCGCCTCCACCTTCACCTCCTTTTCCACTCATCCTCCACCTCCACTTCCACCTGCACCTCCACATCCACCTCCTCCTCCTCCTCCATACCCTTCTCATCCTCCTCCTCCTCCACCTCCACCTATACCTCCATCACCTAAAATTCCACCACCACCTCCACCTCCACCTTGACCACCTCATCCACCTCCTCCTCCTCATATAATTCAACGTCCACCACCTCCTCTTGCTTTTATGCTCCCTCCTCCTCCTTTGTCTCCACCTCCTCCACCACATCAACCTCTGCCTCCTCTTGCACGTCCTCCTCCACCTCCACCTCCTCCTCCACCACCACCACTACCTTTGCCTCATCCTCCTCCTCCACATCCACCTCCACCTCCTCCACCACTACCTCCTCCACCATCACCATCACCACCACCACCTCCTCCTTCTCCTCCATGACCACCTCCTCCTGCAACCTCACATCCTCCTCCACCACCACCTGCACCTCCACCTCCAC
>APFE031293580.1:0-24775 GCA_000404065.3 Pinus taeda
TCTTTGTCATATATTTATTCTGATGGACTCATAAACTTGGGTAAGTGTGGGAGGATGCTATTACAGAGTGGTATCAGAGCTCCCAGGTTCTAAACTTGGACTAGATGAGCCATATGTGTTTGTCATGCTTGCATGTTGGTTGTATATGCATTTGTTATGCATGTCAGTGTCTATATGTTTTTTATGCATGAATTTTTATGGTCATGGTTGTCATGCATGAGGTCATGGTATGCATTTGGTATTATCATGCATGATGTCGGCATATTGATATGGTTATGTATATATACATGTATCGTGCTAATCTGGATTGATCTTTCAAATGTGATAGCCTCCCTTGAACTTCACTGAGATATGTTGATTATGCCTGTATTTGGTTTATCTTACACGGTATGTTTGTAGGAAGTAGAGGATGAAAGATGACAAGAAATATCATAGACTACAGTTCATGTGATTCTCCCTACAAATTAGATGAGAAACATGGTGATGGGTACTCTTCTAACATTGCAGACACTTTGAGAAGTTTGAAGGCAAAGATAATAATTTGTAAATTAGATAATGAAATTATCATTGAATCACAAGGGAGATTTTCTAGGGCATAGGATAAATGAGCAAAGGTCAATGCAGTTATCCTTCAAAGTTTGACAGACTTTCAGAGATAGGGACCGCTTAGGATGAATCATGGACTAGAGAAGACAACTAATGGAGCATATGCTAGTAGGTCTCATGGTGGGAACAAGTCGGATAGAGATGACATGGTAAAAGATGGGAGATTCCTAGATACATGTGATATGTGAGGCATTGGACATAAGCTTTACTCTAGTTCTAGTTCATACATGCATCATGGTTATCATTTTCATATCCCATACAAGAGGAGTGATAGGAGACATTTGACAGATGAGTTCCAGAAATCCAAGCCACCTACATTTGATGGAGAAATGAAGAATCCATACGATGTAGAAGTGTGGTGCTTGGGATGAATAAGTTCTTTCGGTTGCATGATTATTCAAAGAACATGAGAGTGAGGATAGATACCTTCAGTGTTAAATAGAAAGAAAACATTTGGTGGGAAGATGTAAATAATTTTAGAGGTGTTTGGGAAGAGGAGATGACATGGAGTGAGTTCAAGGGACTTTTCAGGAAGAAGTATCAATATGAGAGATACTGTGATGATAGGGAAAAGGTTTTCTATGAGTTGAAGATGAGATCTATAATTGATGAGGAGTATACTAACAAATTCTTGGATTTTTTGAGATGTGTGCCTTATATTAAGGAGGATAAAGTGAAGATTATATATTCATTAGTGGTTTACCAGTGTCATTTCAAAGATAGGATTGCGTTTTATGAGCCTATATCGTTGGAAAAAGCCATTAAAGAGTTCAAACATTTTTATGAGAAATCAAAGTGTGGATGTGAGACTAAGAAGGATTGGAATAGTAATGAGAATAACATAGGAAAGTGGGTTAAGAAGAGAGGAAAAACAGAGGATAAAAATGACTAGGAGAATGCATCATCACATAAGAAATTCAATGCACTGAACAAAGGATAGAGATTTCAGTTTGAGGAGAAGAACAAGGGTGATGGCAAGAATCCTTTTCAATGTTGGACTTGTGGTGGAGAGAATCATAGGAGATATTTCCCACAACATCAATGTGACACACCACAGATCTAGAGTGCTCAAGAAGTATAGATAGTGGGGGATGTTGGACAAATTATTTTTTAGATTTATGCAACATTATATAATAGGTTGGTGGATCACCAGGAATCTATTATAGAGATGGATGACAAACTTTGTGATCAAGTTGTGTCTATTTTGATTTACCTTGGATCCAATTATAGTTATGTTAATCCTAACTTGGAGGATAAGTGTGGTTTGAATAAAGAACTTCTTGTAGAGTCTTGGTTAGTGTAACTAGGTACATGTACTAAGAAAAGGTTTCATCATTGAGTAAGAGCTTGTGCATTTGAGTTGAATGGTATGTCTACATCAACGCATCTGAATGTGGATCCATTAGGATCATATGCTTCACTTGGAATCATACAATATACTATTGGGTATGTAATGGTTGTATATTCATAGGACTAAGGTGGATTGTTATGAAAAGGATATTGAGTCCTTGGATAACGATGGGGAGAAAATAATCTGGTAGGTAAGAAGAAGAAAACATTAGTTAGAATGGTTATGGATATGCAATAAAAACGTAGTCATAGGAAAGGGTGTGTATTATTTGTAGTGCATACTTCTAGTGATAAAGGTAAGGATTTTGAGGATACGAATATCTTGAAGAGGTATCCATTTTTGTAGCATTTCTAGGATGTGTTTCCACTAGAGATTTAAGAGTGGTCGCCTCACAGGGAAGTGGAATTTTCTATTGAGTTGGTACCAGTGGAAACACCAACATCAAAGGAACCTTACATGATGAGCACACCAAAGTTAGTGGAATTGAAGTTACAGTTGAAGGAAATTCTTGAGAAGGGATACATAAGACCAAGTGTGTTGTTGTGGGGTGCACTACTATTATTTGTGAAGAGGAAGGGTGGAAATTTCATGTTGTGTAATGATTATAGGCAATTGAACAAGGTGATGATCAAGAACAAGTACCCTTTGCCAAGGATTGATGACATTTTTGACTAGTTGAATGGAGTATCATTTTTCTCTAAGATTGATTTGAGATCAAGATACAATAAGGTACACATAAAATAAGAGGACATTTACAACACTAATTTCTAGACTAGGTATGGGTATTATGAGCTTTTTGTAGTTCTTTTTGGTTTGACTAATTCTCTAGCCACTTTTATGTGTTTGATGAATAGTGTTTTTCATCCTTATATGGAAAGGTTTTTGATTGTATGCATTGACTAGATATTGATATATTCTAAGAATGAGGAAGAAAATGTGGAACACTTAGTAGCAATATTGAGATTTCTAAGAGAGAATCAATTATATGCCAAGTTTAGTAAATGCATTTTCTTTCAGACAAAGGTACATTACTTGGGACATGTTGTTTCGAAGGAAGGTATAGCAATGGATATAGAAAAGATAAGAGTTATTATGGAATGGGAAACTCCTAGAAATGTGGATGAGATCAGATCTTTCATGGGATTAGAAAGTTACTATAGGGGGTTCATCAAGAACTTATCAAAGAATTCCTACCCTATTAAATCATTGAAAAGGAAAGGAAATAAATTTGAATGGATAGAGGAATGTGCAACAAGTCTTGAAAAATTGAAGCAATTTCTTACAAATGCTCCAGTTATAAAGATTATAGATCCAGATAAAGAGTTTGTGGTGTGTACAGATGCTTGCAAAATAAGACTTGGTGGAGTCTTGATGTAAGAGGGATAGGTGGTATGCTATCAATCAAGGAAATTGAATGAGCACAAGAAAAACTAGGTGATATATGATCTTCATTTGGTAGCTATCATTCATGCATTGAATATGTGGAGGCACTATTTTCTTAGTAGGAGGTTTGTGTTGATGAGTGATCAAAGTGGATTGAGATACTTATTTGACTAATTGAATTTGAATGCTTGACAAGATAGATGGTTGGCTACAATTAGTGAGCTTGAATTTGAGATCAGACACATTAAAGGAAAAGAGAACAAGGTTGCAAATGCTCTTAGAAAAAGAGTACAAGTAAATCACATAGAAACTATGAGTTCATATGGGACAGATTTATAGGATCAGATCTTACAGGCATGAAAACAACATGACAGGTACCAATAGCTTAAGCACACATTACAATGATAAGGCATAGGTGAATAGGATGTGAAATATCATCTCACGATAGATGGTTTGGTTAGATTTTGGAACAAGATCTATGTGCCGAATAGCAGTGATATTAAGAATCTTATATTGAGGGAATGTCATTCTAAGTTGTATTTAGGCCACCCGAGATATCATAAGACATTGGTAGTGGTTAAAAAGTTCTACCATTGGCTGAATATGAAGAAATAGGCATCATATTTGGTTGTTCGATGCTTGGATCGTCAATAGGTAAAAGTATCGTGTAAGCATCCACGTGGGTTATTGCAGCTAATTTTGATTCCAAAGTGGAAATCGTAGGTCATTTCCATGGACTTCATTACATGTTTTCTGAGGACATCTAGATAGAATTATTCTATCATGGTTGTGGTTGACAGGTTGATAAAGGTATCTCACTCCATTCTAGTGAAGTCAACGAATTCAACTAGTGAGGTAGCACAAGTCATCATGAGAGAAATAGTGATGTTTCATGGTCTTCCCAAGAAGATTGCTTTAGAAAGAGATGCCAAGTTCACTTATAGGTTGTGGAAGGAGTTATTTATAGGGTTGGGTACATAACTAGGCTTCAATACAAAATATCATCCACAGAAAGATGGACAGACAAAAAGGGTCAATGGGATTTTGGAGGACATGTTGAGAATGTATGTTATGGACTAGCAGCAAAAGTGGGAAAAGTATCTTCTACTAGTGGAGTTTGCATATAACAATGGGTATTAGGGATATTTGAAGATGAGTTCATTTGAGGCAATTATGGGTAGAGTTGTAATACTCCTATAAGTTTGAGTCATCTAGTGAATAGGGTACGAACTGGAACAAACACATTGGCAAAGCTGGAATAGGAAATGTAGGTAATAAAGAAGAATATAAAGGTATCATAGGATAGGAAGAAGACTATCTAAATCAACACAGGGTGTTTAAGGAGTTTTAGGTTGGGGAAATAGTGTAATTGCACATCAATGCCAAGAAGAGCTCCCTGAGGATATATCATGTGCCAAGTTGGCACCTCAGTATTGCTGGCCTTTCAATATTCTTGAGAGCATTGAACTACTAGCCTATTATATTGTACTACCTACGACAATGAAAGTCCATGATGTTTTCCATGTGTCATTGCTTAAGAAGTATGTGAAATATGTTGAGCATGTGATTGACTGGTCTGTATTGCAGATGGAGCTAGAAAGATAATTTCAGCTAGAACCTCAGTACATTTTGCAGCAAAAGATGCTCATGTTTCGTAATCAAGAAAGTTAAGTGTAGTGGAAGCACTCTAGGCCCGATGAAGCTACATGGGAGATGGATGATCAAATGTGAGCTATGTATCCTTCTCTATTCTCTAGTGAAGCGTATGCCTTTTGCTATATGTTTTGATGTTGTTCTTTGGTTATGTCTATATATTCATATGTATGTAAATACCACATCGAGTTGTGTTATAAATATCCAATAACTGGTATGGTGTTCATGATATGTTCGTTATGTTTTTAATATTAAATTTTCAAATTGTTATATGTTGTTTCAATTATTTTAGCCAAAATGAATACTTCAATTAGAAATATTTTTAATTACAATTATTATTTCCATTCATTAACATTAATTGAAGATAGAACAATAAATTCAATGAAAAAGGAGACAATCAACACATCAACAAGAGAATCCAGGTCTTTTCAAAGACTAGGGAAAAGCCCCACAAGGGGGAAAACCCTTTGAAATTATTCTTCAATTTTATTATCATAAAATGATCAATAGAGAGTACAATGAGCTGAATATCATTAGCAATACAAACTAATAACATTCCAAAATAAGTTTCCAGCATCATAATATTTCAAATACAACTTTTCTTATTTGTGGTGAATTGCGGTCAACTTCGATCGTTGGTAAAACATAAGTGAAACTTCTCAGTCACATGCAGGATGAGCTATGCAAGCAACTGGAGCCAACTGGAGGCTTCCTGTGATATGCCTAAGACTTTAATCCAAATACCCTAAAACAAATGCGAGCCTCGAACCTTGTAATTTTGGACCTTTGCGAACTTATGTTGTCATCCCTACCTCATACCTGTGTGAGCCAATCAATGAAGAAGAGAAGAAGAATATTGTTGGTGATATCCAAATGAGCTTGAGGTCACTTGTACTTATAGTCTTCCAAGGGTGTCCAATTTCCTTCAGGGTTGACCTTATCTAAATGTCCATATGTGGGATTTTCTTCATAAGTATACTCTCCCTTGTCCAATTTGAGTGATATTTAGGCCAATTTTTGTCCTCTCGATAATCTGAATTAAATGAAATCATCATCCCCATAAAATAATTTTTCTGAAGTGTAATTTGACGATAGTTCCAATTTTAACACTCTCTCTCAACTAGGGATAATTCCACCTGTCAATATGTGACAATTGATCAAAATGTCATGAATATCATGTACTCATATCATGTCCCATCTCTTATCAACTCTAGCTGCTAAAACTTTCTTGAATATAAAGAATAAGAATCATTAAGGAGCTAATGCTACCACCCTCTGCATCATTGGAGAGAATATCTCAATCCAAAACCACATCGGGGAGTACATAACAACCTGAAATATCATAGGGGAACTAAATATCTCTGACCCAATATCAAAAAATAGGTGATATAGGGGAGCACATCTTAACCCATTCCATTTCCTGTCGATATTAACAATAATGACCCTCAAGATTGATGTGGTATAATAGCTGCATCATAATTCGATCTTGGGTGAGATACCCAACTTACCAAGAGGTAAGGATCAATTGACCCCATGCCTCCTGAAACCGTTGGCTAGACAGGGAGGGGAAATCCCAACAAGCATGAATTATGGGTATGATGACAATAGGGGTACACTCTACAAATACCAAGATATTGGAGCTACATACCCAAACCTATGGGTAACATATTGGTATGGTACCTTATTATGCACATATCCCTCAACCACAGAAACCCTCCATCTCAATTGCTCACCTTGAGATCTAAAATAGGGATGAAGTGTTGTCTCATTGTACTCAATTAGTAATGAACATTATCAACATGGGTCACATCCATCATTCCAATATTCTCTCTTAATACCAATAACTTCCCTTTCATCAAAGCCTTGGTGAGAATATCTACAATATACTCATCTTTCGATATGTGATGGTGTCTAACAGGTCCTCTCTGCACCATGTCTGGAATGAAGTGATATTGAATCTATATGTGCTTGGACTTGTCATGAAATATGATATTCTCTTCTAGATGGATCCTACACTTGTTGTCAAATATATCACTGTAGTATCTAAAAACTTCTCAAATATTTCTCCAAAGAGTTTCCTCAACCAAATTATTATGCATCTATCCATGCTAGAAACAATATACTCTGCTTCGATGGTACTCAATGCTATGATCTTCTAATTCTTTCTCATACAAGATATCATGTAAAATATAAGGCTAAAACAACATCCATATGTACTATTCTTGTCGAAAATGTTTCCTTCCCGGTCAGCATCAGCGTATCCATGAAGTCAAATATATTTGGAAAAATATCTCATACCAAGTGTGATCGTCCCATGAAAATATCTCAAAATGTGTTTGGCAATGATACAGTGTGTGCATGGAGAGGCCCAGTCATGAATTAACTCAATGTATTCACTACTAGCATATATCCATATGGGTGTTCACTAGGAACACCACAACCCCAATCAACTCTCTATACTCGGATGGATTCGCCAAATCATATTATGCATCTTATCCACATAATTTCTTGAAGTTCATTTCCATCTATGTGGGTAGTGACTTGCATTCTATCATTCCAAATCATTCCAATAGCTTCACAACATATTTTCCTTGTGAAAAGAAAATCTCACTAGGCCTTTGCCACACCTGAATGCCTAGAAAGTAGTGCATGAGTCCAAGGTCCTTCAAATCAAATTTAAAGGATATATCACACTTACACTTGATCATTAGGGGATCACTACCTATCAAGAATAGATCATCAACATATAAAACCAAAATCAATGACATACCTTGGACTACCTTGAAGTAGAGGTTGGGATCAACATTACTTCTTGTGAATCCAAACTTCATGAAATAATTTTCTATGCAGGTGTACCATGCTTTAGGGGATTGCTTCAAAACATATAATGCCTTCTTCAACCAGTAAAATTATGTCTTTTTAGCCTCTACTTCAAATCCATGTGGTTTCTCAATGTACACTTCTTCTTGTAACATGTCGTGGAGGAATGCAGTATTCACATCCATTTGATGAAGGCTCCATCCATGACTTGTGGAAAGGGAAATTATCGAATGAATGATTGTATATCAAGCCACAAGTGAAAATATATCATCATAATATTCTCTCTCTTTCTAGGAGAATCGTTGAGCCACAAATCTTACTTTGTATTTATCAATGCTACCATCAACTCCATGCTTGATCTTGAATAGCCAGTTTGAAGACACCAAAGATTCCCCCTTTGGTCTTGGCATGAAATCCCATACATCATTCCTCATTATTGATTCGTATTCTTCAGCCGTATCATCTCTCCCAACTTGTTCCTTCACGACTTCTTTGAATGTGGGAGGTTTCGCTTGAATCATAGTGTTCATTGCTGCAACATATCAATGTTACCTACATGGCTTCTTCCTTTCTCTATATGATCTTCGAATAGGAGCTCATATCTCATTATCTTGTAATGTGTCTCGAAGCCAAAGTGGCCTCTTCTTAGTGTGAGGATCACTTGGAGGAGGATCTAAGGGATCCATGTGCTCCATGGGATCATCAACAATATCTATCTCAAATTCGGGCATGGAAGGACCATCTAAAATATCTATATCATCATTCTTCTCAAGAAGAGGAGGTAGAGGAAGGTCCCCTACTTTTCCAAGGGTGACATCTTCTTTGAATGTAACATCCCTGCTAATTTAAACCTTCCTTTGACAAGGAATATATATTCTAAATGCCTTAGAATTTTCACAATGTCCGGCAAATGTACCATCCTTATCGAGGCTTCCAACTTCTTCCTTTTTTCCTTAATCACATGAAAATATACCTAGCAACCAAATATATGGAATGACCAACATCAGGCTTGACACGTGTGAATACTTATTCATGGGTCTTTCTTTCCAATGCTTGATGAGGTACCCTATTTTGAACATATACGATGGCATTTGTTGCTTCTCCCCAAAGGAACTTTGGCAACATTTGATCATGGAGCATGGCACATGACGCTTCTATAATGGACATGTTCTTTCTTTCAACCATGCCATTTTGTTCAAGAGTATAGGGAACAATTGTATATTTCTTGATTCCTTCCTTCTTGCAAAAATCTATGAACTCGTTTGATGTGTACTCTCCACCATTTTCGGACCTGAATATTTTTATTTTATTCCCTATTTGAGTTTTGATCAAAGATTTGAACTCCTTGAACATTTCAAAGGCTTCATCCTTATGCTTCAAATAATACATCCATGTATTTCTTGAGAAATCATCAATGAAGGTGACATAGTAGAGATCACCACCAATAGAATGCATAGGCATAAAACCTCATATGTCAGAATAGATGAGATGGAGGATACCATTTGTCTTTTTTTCGCTAGAGGGGAATGGTCCCCTTGTCTTCTTTTCACTAGCACAACCTGGACATACTCCATCATAATGGGCCTAAACATTGGGAATCCATCCGACCAATTTCTCCAATTTCGTAAGAGCATCATAACGTAGAGGGACCAATCTTCAGTTCCATAGCTCTCTTAGTTGATTAGTATCATGTACCAATCCTAGAAGTGGTATTCTAGAAACCCTATAGAGTCCTTCATATCTTGATCCCAATGTTAATTCTTCTCTCATAGTGATCTAATAGGCCAAGTAATAACCTTTCCCTTAATGAAGGAAATGCTTATCCATTTGTCTTCCAAAGTGGATGTTGGTACCAAATTCTTCTTCAACCCTAGCACATAGATCTCATCATGGAGAAAAATAGACTCTTGCAAATTCAAATGCAATTTTAAGAACCCAAAACCTTTAATAGGACGAGTGGCATTATCTCCAAGAAATATTTTCAAGTTTTATTCCCTCTCCATCAAATTAGAGAGAACTTCCTTATAACCGAAGAAGTGATGAGTGGCCCCACTATCAACCAACTAACTATCCCATGAATCTTGAGGAGATGAACTAGTAAGGGAAAAAATAAGAATATATTCGGATTTATTCGCAACATTTCTTTCATAACTCGAGAATTTTTACTTCCTTTTTGGACGATGATCTTCTTCATGATTCTACATATTTATTGTGTAGATTCAAAACTGCTCATGAAATTTACTATATCATAAGACTAGAAGCTCTTCTACTCATCTATGGAAAGAAAAACACGATTGAGAACACAAATAATTAACATACATCAAGATTCAACACACATACACAGATTTATCTAGGGGAAAGAAACTACTCAAAACCCTTTACTGTTTGTATTGTATTAATCAAACAATAGAGAGTAAATACAAGAGCTATCTCACACCAATTAACTACCTCTAAGTATTCTACTAAAATTAAAATTCGAATTTCTCCTAATTTAACCAAGGAAAAAATAAATTAGGATTTTCTTGTTGCAATTTCAACAATCCCTCTCAATAAGAACGGGATTATCAGATACCCCAATCCTACTTCTATGGAAGTCAAATTTGTCTCTTGAAAAATCCTTTGTGAAAATATTTGCATCTTGTTCCTTTGTCATAATGTACTGGAACAACAAAATCCGCCTCTACACATAATCTCGTAGATAGGGACAGCAAATGTCCATATGCTTGCATCGATCATGAAATACTAGATTCTTTGAGAGTTTGATACAAATCTGATTGTCATAGTAAATAGCTGTAGGATCCAACTTCTGACCAAATAACCCAACAAGGATCTTTCTCATCCATATAACCTCACATGTTGCTTGAATTTCAACCATGTATTGTGCTTCGGCTAAGCTAAGTGCCACAGATCTCTCCTTCTTGTTGTACCAAGAAACTGTTGTTGACCCAACATTGAAAATTCCTCCTGAAGTGATCTTCATGTGTGATGGAACCCCCACCCAATATGCATCTGTGAAGCCTTGTACGTTCACTCCCTTTGTCTTTCTGTACGAAAGACCAAACTGAATAGTGCCTCCGAGGTATCTCAACACATTCGTTTCTACCTTCCAATATAGTTTGGCTGGATTAACCATGGATTGAATAAGCTGGTCAAAAGCATAACCATGTTTGGTCGTGCGTTCACCAAATATATCAGTGAACCGACATCCTACCTGTAAATGGTAGCCTCCACTTCCTCACCTAAAGTGGCATCCTATTTCCTCTAGTTTTCTTCTAGAGGAATGTCGATGGGTTTTCTTCTCTCAATGTGGAACTTCTTCAGTATCTCGTTTGCATACTTTCCTTGAGATACAAATAGTTCCCCATCTCCTTTCCATACCTCTAAACTAAGGAAATAATGCATGATTCCCATCTCCTTCATCTAAAACTCTCTTTCAAGGTCCTCCTTGCAAGATTTGATCAGTTTCTCATCACCAATAAGGATCAAGTCATCGACATATAACACAATCATCAATAATTTACCTTTCACCATAAAGTGGTTAAGGTTTGCATCTTCTTCAATTTTGGTGAAGCCCAAACTAGTGAGAATCTAAGATAGCTATCGATCATGGTATATCAAGCATGAGGTGCTTGCTTGAGTCCATACATTTCTTTCTTAATCTTACACACAGATGAATCTCTATCAAAGGTATCAAACCCCTTCGTTTGCTCAATATATACCTCCTCCTAAATAAATCCATTGAGGAATGATGTCTCCAGATCCATCTAGTGGATCTTCCTCTCCATGTACACTGGAAGTGTTAGAATTCACCTGATAGATGAATACCTTGCTACTGGAGAAAACCCCATGGCCAAAAATATGGTCTTGTGTGTCTATATGATCCTATATACTGCATGGTTTACCTTGCAAATCCATATTGAAATAGCCACTAATTTCTCTATTGATCTTGGGAATACTTCCCAAACACTGTTTTTGACAATGGAATCATATTCCTCAACCATAGCATCAACCCATGCTAGTTACTACATTGCTTCCTTGAATGAGGATGATTTTGTATCAACTATCTTACTCATGAGAGCCATGTACCTAATGTACCAATATGGTGACCTCCTATGAATGTGTTGTGATGTGGGTGCTCCCAGATTCTCTCTATCATATTGTAATAATTTTTTGGCTTCCCTACTCTTCTTCCTTCCTTCTCTAGATGTCACTTCTTAATTCAATGTCTCCACTCTCTCCTCCTATGCTTGTGGTTTCTCCACAACTTCTTCAGGTTGTTCCTTTGGAGCCAAAAACTCATGATCATGCTGCAACTGAAGCTCCCTCTCAAGAGAACACTTCATTGTCTTATACTAATCAAAATTCACAACCTATATAACCAAAGGCATCCTAAGGGGTTGAAAGTACACTCGAAAGTTGTGAAGTGTATCTATGTACCCCACAAATATGCCCAACTCTGCTATTTGCTCTAGCTTTTTCCTTGTTTATTTGGAAACATGATAATAAACTAATGATATAATGATACTGAGGTTTGACACATCTCGTTTCTTCCATAAAAAAGGTTCCTCTTGCATACTCATGCCAAGAATCATGTGAGGACTCTTGTTCTACAAATAGACCGTTGTGTTTCATGCTTCATCCCACAAGTGTAGAGGTAGGCTTTGGTCATGCAAGATCGCTCAATCCGCTCCCGTAATAATTTTTTCTTCCTCTGAACCACCCCACTTTGTTGTGGGTTATGAGGTGTTTTCAACTCCCGTTGAATGGCCTCCTTTGCACATAAATTTTTAAACTCATTCGACACGTACTCACCACCATTATCACTCCTTTAGGCCTTCACTTTCCCACCAGTCTCTCTTTGAACAAGTTCTTTAAAATCAAAAAATTTGCAGAATGTATGTTCTTTCTTTGGCATGAAGTGGATGCAACACTTCTATGAGAAATCATCTACAAATATAGTGTAATACATGTTCTTTGTAGTGGAGGTTGTCGAGAAAGATCCACATACATAAGAGTGGATGCTTTCAAGGATTTCACATGCCCTATTGTCTTAATCATTGAAGGTGGATTTTGTGTAGTTCCCTAATGTACACCCTTTGCATGTATCCCACTACACTAGCACTCTGTTGGGAAGGCCTATAGAAATCTGTTGCATCATATTCAAAGTGCCATGATGCAAATACTTGAGTCTTCTATGTCATAATTCACCAACATCTCAGCTCTACACCTTCTCTTATTATGTGCTAAATGTTGCATAGTCTTCCACATTTAATTTGTAGAGGTTCTTCACTCAAACCTTGATTTTCTTCACTTGTCCTGTGGTAATGTGTCTCAAGAAAGCCTTCATTTTTCTGAATATCACATCATATCCATGGTCTTCCAACACCAAGATAGAAATTAGATTATTCTTTAGACCCACTACATACACCACATCCTTGAGCTTGAGAGGGAAGCGAGGTTCCCTATGAATAGTAATGGTACCAATGTTGGTCAGACTATACCTTCCATCATCTCCCATCTCGATGTGCATCTAGAGAACCTTATCCTACAAGTCACTGAAAAATTATTTGTTGCTCGTCATGTGGAATGAGGTACCACTATCGAGATACCACGCACTACCAATCACTGTGGTTTCCATGCATGCAATGAGGGTAAAATCAAGTTCAAACTATGAATCCAAGGCTCCAATACTCCTCCTTTGGTCTTCTTTTTTGTCTTCTTGTGTGGAAATTTCATAGCATAGTGTCCCAATTCATGACAATGAAAGCACTTGATTTTGGACAAGTATTTATGCTTTCCCCCTTGACTTGAATCTGATTTAAATTTTGATTTATTCACTTTCCCTTTCTTTTCATTTCTAGACAAGACAAAATTCTCCTCATCCTCACCCTTGGATGTGGTCCTGTCTCTATTGAACCCCCTTATCTCCTCCTGTACGAAATCTAACCAAAGGTTTTCCCAATTTGGGAGCTTCTTCCTCCCGTTCACTGAATATTTATAGTTGTGCCAAATCTTGGGAAGCCCTAGAAGGGATAGGCTCACCAAATCATATTTTGTTACAATAACAAGAAATTGACCAAGTTCATCAAGACATTGTGTGAACTTGCTCAGGTATTGCCGTATTTTGTCACCCTTCTACATCTTGATATTCTGAAGCTTTTCCTTTAGTTCCAACTTCATGTGGTCATTATTGTACTCGAACAAATATGTCAAGTCCTACCACATTTCATAGGGAGTTTCTTTCCCATGGATATTCAAGACAATATGGTCTTGAAATCCCTCCAATATGATCCTCCTCTCCTTTCCTAAACGCTTCTTCCACTCTGCTAGATCTTGAGCATCATATGTTTGAGGCTTCGGGATATCATTATTTATGAATTCCATCAACTCATTATGTTCCAAAATTGCCTTCATCATTTCCTTCCAAGCAACATAATTCGAGCTACCCTCAAGGGAATACTCAAGTCTCAGTCCATAGAAAACCATCCTGCTAGCTCTAAAGAATTGATCCTGCAAATTCGATCCACCTGCAAAGACAACATTGAATTCTCTTAACTACTATGATTCCTACTTTGATACCATGTAGTAATTTAATGTATAGATTCAAAACTACTCATGAAATTTACTAGATCATAAGACTTGTAGCTAGTCTACTCATCTATGGAAAGAAAATCATAATCGAGAACACAAATCATTAAGATGCATCAAGATTCAACAAACATACACATATATTCATCTAGGGGAAAGAAATTTTTCAAAACCCCTTACTATCTATATTGCATTAATAAAAGAATAGAGAAGAAATACAATCCTTCTTAAGCCCAAGAAACCCATGCACTAGCATAATCTATCTCACTGCCTCACAGATTAACTCAAGCCAATAATTAACCGATTTTTCAGCCTACTAAGATCCTATTTCCTTGCACTGTTTGGTAAGGAATTATCCCCCTATTAGTTAGGGAAATTACTCGTTGATTATTGTGTAATTCCTTTAGGCCCTTCTTTGACTGCATGCACCACTTGTACAACTTGGAAAATTCTACAACTAATAGTACACTTCCCTTGAACTCCAATCTCAACTGGGTAACTATAATTCTTTACATGCATGAGTTAATTTAGGCTGATTGCTTAGTTAAGTCGATGATTACTCAATGTGAAAAGCATTACACCCCGTTGATTGAACCTCCACTATTTCTACTAACAGTGAGAATTAGTTACACTGACAATAACTCAAATTAAGTAAAATAAAATTCTAAAAATTAGCAATCAATAATGTAGAACTGAGCTCAAGTGTATCCAACTCAAATACTAAGTTAATTGAGTGACAAGAGCTATGCCACCTCAATTAACTACCTCCACATATTATTCTAAAATTGAAATTCGAACTTCTCCTAATTTAATCACAACAAAATTAAATTAAGATTTTCTTACTTCATTTTCAACAATGATCACTTGGAGAATCTCTTCTTATTCTTTCATCTCTTCCATTGTGATCATTCCTTTAGTCATATATCCTTCTTTGATCATTGAACTTGTTGTTGTTTCTTCTAGTATTGTAGCGTGGTCCGTTGTTCTTTTCAGGGAAATCTCGAGCATATTGGCCTTTCTTATGACAATTGTAGCATTTGATGTGCAATAATTCCTTCTATTTTGATTTTGAGAAGGAGGCTTTCTTGATGGACCTCCTTTCCCTTTCTTCTTCTTCTTGTCATGAGTGATAAATGCAACGGTCTCTCCTTCTTCATGCTTTTGAATCCTTCGTCTTGATATCATCTTTGATTATTCTTGAGTGACTTTTCCAACAATTTCATCGAATCACGAAAGGACATTGTTGTTTCTTATAGAAAAATAAAGTTTTTGAAATAATAGTGAGACCTCCTAGAGTCACGATCGCTAATTCCATGTCATTCAAAAATTCCCCAACTCTTTGCAATTGATCTCTAAGATGAGATATCCTCATTATGTAGGATTGCACAAACTTTCCTTTATTCATCTTGGTGTCTTTGATTTGATCTTTCAAGGAGATGATTTCATTCAAATTTTTTGCTTCATACTATTGAAAATGAAACAATAAAATTCCTAATTTGATTTGTCCTTAAATCAAATTGGGAATAAAATTGTAATTCAACATCTTTTGAAAACTTGTATTATTTAACAAACCCTAGACCTAATACCTAGTGACCAAATTTTCCTTGTTTTGCTTGAAGGCTCACTGAAATGACAAAATTTGACCTTGACACCTTGAAATCACTTTGTAAGAGCATGTTTGATCACTGGAGGAAGGCTGCAAAGACTGACACTAACATTGGCTCCAATGGGGATGGTAGCTCCTTGGAGGGGCCAAGAACGATAGATCTTTGGGAGAGCAGATAGTGCCTTCATCCATTGGGCAATTGAGTCAAAAACTCAAGCTGAAATGCATGACAGAAAACTGATGACATGACAACACAAATTGACTCTCACTCAACTAAAAACTAACTCAATACGTAACATAACCGACAAACTGGAAATGATGCTCAAAGTGGAGCTTATTCAATATAACCTACTCTAACAGTTTCATTCATCACTTGATCAAGTGAAATGAAACAACCAATGCAACCAAGTGAGCATTCCAACTGTTGTTTGTATTCTCTGCAAGTGCTCACTTATGAACAACAAGAGAGAACTAATGAAAGGCAACTCCCATGAAAACTTAGAAATAAATCCATCGAATGATATGGATTTTCTATCCGTCTCCAAAAACACTGCATAAGGATCTTGAAGTTCATGCACACTGGGACTTAGCTCATACAATGGATTAATTCTCTTCCCCTCATACCATGAATGCAAACTTTGATCTGAAGTTTGTGACGAGACTCCTACTGAAAATGACAAAGAAACCGACTGCCAGATCAAGTTTGTATCAATACTTTTGTCAAGTTGACTGCTTATAAACTTGCGAAGCATGAGTTGACTGGATGACTTCAAGAATACTAAGAAAGGATCTTCATAAAGATAGCTTTTGATGTCTATTAACACATTACTGCTCTTTCTTCATAGCTAGATATTAAGATTTTCCTCACATTTGTGTTGTCTTTCTTTGGTGATAGCAGCAGGCTGTCAAAAGGATCCTGAATTTTGTGAATAACCAAACTATGTTGTTGATTATCAATCTACTCATATGACTGCAAACATTGGTATGGGCTATGCAATGAACAATCTGTTAAACAAGACAATGAAGGCAACTTTTGGATAATATTATTACCAACATTCTTTTCTGGCACATGGTTAGCCAATGGGGAAGAACTTTTACAGCAAACATCATCCAATACATGAGCAATAGGATCATCAAATATTTTAGAAGACTACTGCGATGTATCCATTAAAATTGTATCATATCCTACTGGCTGTTCATTTTTTTCCTTAGAGATATTACGAAGATTCTGCCTTATAAACTGAAATGCTTCGAAACAAAAGGGTATTGAATCCTCTTGCATCATTAAATCTTGTATTCCAGCTTCCATGACTTCATCTGTAATTTGATATTCAGTTACGTTTGATGGTTGCAACTCTGATGCTATAAGCTGCTCATTTAAAGATTTACTATGCAATTTACCCTTCAAAAATTGAAATGATTCAAAATAGAAAGGTAGGGAGTCATCCTATATCATTTGATCATATGTGCCAGCTTCCATGTCTTCATGTGAAACTTGACAATCAATGGCATTCGGGGGCTGCAAATCTAGATATGAGAAGTCTTGAACAAGGTTTTCGTTGCTCTCAAGATGGTCCAGATCAAGACTTATCGACAATTGACTTCTGATTGCATGAATGTTGTCTCTGATGAACTGAAACAAAGCAAAACAAAAAGGCAAATACCCTTCACTTATTTCAAAATTTGTTGCATTTTCCTCGTCACTGTCATAGCTGATATGCATCGATTGATCACTGTACTCAAGCTGCTGAAAGTGAACTTCCTCCTCCCATAAACTAGTTGTTGATTTGTCTGCAAGATTAGCTTTTGTTTGGAGAACATAATCATTATCATACTGATCAAACTAAGGCAAATCACCGATATACAACACATCATCAAGCATACATGTCATATCAATAGATCTCTCTTCTCCAAGATGATCTATAAAACAATCATTATCAGATCTATGACAACTGGGGTAAGAAAGAAGATGTTTTGGATCGGCAACTTGTTCTTCTTCAATCAGCGAGCGATGGGCTTGAACATCATAATCATTCCTTGCGGTGATCTTTTGCATCATCTCCTCCACTACACTTACCAAAATGTCAAGCTTTACCTCTAGAGACGTTGATCCCTCTGAATCTATGTTTTCGTCTCTTCTTCTTTAAACCTTGCCCTTCGGATCAGCAGATGAGCCTCTACATTCACTACATTGTTCTCCATCTCATGAAGTGTTGCAATATTCTTTTCTCTTAGCTGAAACTCCATTTCCAGATCAAAGGCACCCGGATAGTGCAAGAGAGCAGATCTAGGAGGAGGCCTTACATCAATGGGCATCGAATAATAAACTTGGTTAAATCTGGCCGAAAACTATTGTACTGTCTCACCTGGCAATCCTTTCAGCTGGTTATACTCTTCTATAATCAAGAAAAGGTTTTGTCCAATCACCCACTTGTCAAGGAAAGCTTTGATGAACTGTTGTAAATCTGAGATGCTCACATCAGGAAGGGTTTTAAACCAACTCTTGACTTTGTCGTGCAAAGAAAGAGCAAAAATCCTAATACTAACATCTTCGTCATCAACCTCAAAAAGGTCTAGAAAAGTCTGAACATTTTTCACATGCTGCTCAGCGTTGACATTCTTACATTCACCATCAAATCTTGGCAAATAGAGATAATAATTTGCAGGGAACGCATGGAGTATAGAAGGTAAAATCAGAGGCTTGTATCGATCTGGAATTTTACAAGGTATAGGGGTATGTACAGAAGCTGTAAAATCAATCTTGGTCTCTTGAGGCTTATCAATTTGAATATGGTCATCACAATATTTAGAAGAAGGGTCTTGATCAAGCTCAAAGGCATGCAAATCTTTGGTATTTACAATCTTCAAAGGGAAGGAATCAAATGTAGGTTGAGGATCTCTTCTCAAATACAATATACTTTGCAAAACCTTCTTGACATTCTCGGGAAAAGAGAAGAAATAATTTACAAAAAAGAACAAAATGTTTTGAATGAAATTCCAACATGAATTCCTAATCTTTCCATATCGTCCTTTCATGTTTTTGCTGGTCAGGTTCATCCTCTAGTAGAGTCTTTGGATCTGATCTCGAAAATGATTTGGAATTTCCAGCTGAATGATTTCAGCCTTGCTGTGTCTGATCGTTGTCCACCATCAACAATCATATCTGAACTTGATACATGTACTGGGGTGATCGTTTAGATCAGATGTTCAGTTTATAAACTAGACCGGAGATTGACTGAAGCAGCTTTCATCTACTTTCGCTAATGCAAAGCAAAAGCATTTCGAAGGCTACCTGGCTAACTTTAGGCTTCATCTGTAGTCTACAAAGCCAAACAATGAAAATAAACTTTCTTCCTCAGTGGATTCGCCACTATGTTAGAGCCTAGATTTGCCTCAGGCTGAAAAGGCAAGGTTCTAGGTCCACATCAAACCACGCTCAGCCTCGTAGCTAGCCCTACGAGGATAGGAGACGGCTCTCTCCGGGTCAATCTCGACAAAGATAATCGATGAGGCTCGAGATTACTGAAATATAAGCTAATGTTAGGCTAGCTATAAAGTACAAAGGTTTGATTTGAGTTTTTAGGAGTTTTTGTGTTGAAACAGGGAAAGGCAAATTTGGGCTTGGGGATGAGGCACAATTTTTGCAGAGGTCTATTTGGGGAAAGGTAGGTGATCATCTTGATGCTATTAAAGGGAATGAATGGGTAGATCAGACTAGTGAGGAGCTAAGGAGAGAAATAAGCTTTCAAGGATTCTCCTTAAACAGATGAAAACATGGAAAATCAAACAAACTTAAAGGCAAAGCATAACAATCTATGGATTCTACCTTAACACTTCATTTGTTCAACTGCAGAAGATGAGAGAAGGAAAATGATACACATAACAGCTTACAATTACTGAGAGAAGAACACCATCAAAACATAAAGCCAAATGGATCCCAAATAGTGCTTCAAAACCCTAGTCTTTCCTTAGCCAAAAATGCAGAAAAAATGTGTACAATAGTATGCCAAAGTAATCCCAAATGTCCAACCCTGAAAATGACTAAAAGATTACATGATATAGACCAGCTCAACCCATTCCCATGCCTCTAGGGGTCGAGCTCATCATTCTAGGAGCTGTTTCAACCAATTCTAAACAAGGAACTAAAATCTAGGCAGCCAAAACAACTTGCCTCTATATGTTAGGAAACTGATTCATTCATTAAATTTTTCACTTGTTAGTGAATGAATCATCTAGAACAAGTAAATAAGTGCCAAAATTACATCATGATCCTCCAATTACATCTATATAGGTCAAAAATTACATTAAAAATCAAAACTAGTCAAACTGGCCTAATTTCTGAGCTGGAAGTTGAAAAATTGGGCAAAAATCCTCTGTGCGTCGCGCCAAAATCTGTGTGCATAATGCCACTTTGGAGCTGATTTTGAGGCACTTCCTGAAGTCCAAATTGAGCCCAAGTGTGCCTGTTGGAAATCCCTACCTATCTACGTTCCCGCCCAAGTAGAATTTCTAGATTTTGATGTCGTTTTCCCCTCCAAACCCTCAATCTCCCAAGACTGCTTTCTGTGTGTCAAAATAGGGGCAGTGAGGTCATTTGTAGGGTGTTTTTGACCCTTTAGGCAACCCATAACTTGATGAAATCCTTAGGTAATCCATGAGAATACATAAATTTTTATGAAAAATCCAAAAATGTAAATTTTTCCTCCTGGAGACCTCCCAATTATAAGCGCATGCCAAGTGGCGCTACGCATAGGGCGGAAAAACCTGTTTTGTAACCAAAAATTTCAAAATTGACAAAATGTTCTCCAAACTCCATGAAATTTGAACTAAAAGTGGCTCATCAAGTATCATGTTCAGCCAAAGAGGCTTCGGCCAAGATTTGGAGTCTATCCTCCCTTTTTCGACATTTTAGTGCCCTCCTGGTGCATGCAGTTTCAGTTGTAAAGTCACTGTTTTGGTCATATAATATATTGGTTTCTACCTCCATGGTGTTGAAATTCTATGCCAAATGTATGTTTGGTTTGTTGAGAATGAAAAAATGAGAACTTGGTGTCTTGTTTCAATGCCAAATGTGTGCCAAAGGGAAATGAGGGACTGTGGTAAAAATGGGACAGTGGGAACAATGGGGGTTTGTCAAGTGCAATTAATACAATAACAGTCACTTGATTTATGTTTGGGAACTTTGGGATTTCATATCTTTTGTAAATGACATGGGAGGGGGATTGTGATGGAGAATTCGTAATTTAGATATGGGATAAATATATGTAAGTCAAGTGGAGTTAAGGATGTAGGGACAGTCACTTGACCGTTTTAGGAATTGGGAGTTTATAAGTGATATGATAGGAGGAGGGCTAGTAGGGTTTAGTGATAGGGAAAATGGGTACAAAGGATATAATTGGTTTTGGGACAAAGGGAAAAAGGAAAGGACTGTGATAACAGTGTGACAGTGACAGGGAATGAAGTGTGAACAATTTGGCATGCACAAGCAAACTTTAAACTTCAAACATAAACCCTATGGAGCAATTTTGATATAAATATTAGGTTTAAAGTTTGGCCTTCAAACTCGTACAACCACCTTCCCAAATCACAGAAAACACGGACTGAAATCAAGGGCAAAGGCCACTTAACACTTACTTGGAGCAAATAAGTTGAAGAGATTTGATTTTTATTGAAGCCGTGATGATTTTTGCCTTGGAGGTTCTATGCACCGCGCACAAGCCCAGTGCATTGCGTGGCTTGTGTGTGCCACACCAATGTAATTTAACACTGAGAATTTTCCCTCTGTCTACCGCGCATGCCAGGCGTGCCGCGCATGCCAGGTGCGCCACGCACAAACCCAATGCGTCGTGCACCCAAACCCTGTTTTTTAGTGCATTTTGCAAGAGACCCTTCGAGGCATTCCTGATGTCCAAATTGGGCATAGGATAGTTTGTTCGAAATCCCTTTGAGTCTACCTTCCAACCCAATTAAATTTTTTCAATTTAGAGTTCATTTACCCTGTCAAAAATCAAATCTCCCAAGACTGGTCAAAATGTGCCAAATGAGGCTGCCTCAAGGCAGAGTGTTGTTGCAGTCAACTTTTGAAGGGCTTCCTCAACTCCAAATTGAGCCCATGATAGCTCATTGGAAATATATTTGGGTCTAGTTATCATTTTACTCATCAAGAAAGTCATTTGGAAAACCAAGCTATGATAAAGCTTGATTTTCCCAAGATCACTTCGGAGGTGCATCAATTCTCCCGAGGCAATTGTATTTTTGACATTTCTCTAAAACCATGACACCTGTGTAAAACGTGAAGGAGGTTTTTCTTCCTTGGCCTATTTTGGAAGAAAACCTCTCTCATTTTTTTCAAATTCATCTTTCCTTGCTTAGAAGCATCATTTGAGTAAAACCTACCCGATGTGTGGAACAAGGGATTTGTCGAAATGAAGCGAAATGAAGGGGATAGGGGGCTTCTAAATTCTTGTGGAAATTTTTGGAAGTAGGGAGGGATGTTAGAAAGTAGGGGAAAGTGGAATCTCAGAAATTGAGTGATGGGAAGGGGTCCAAAAGGGCAAAACACAGGCCCAACCTAGAAAATTGCCAAGTTGTAGCAAGAAACTAGGGTTTGTGTGAAAATGACGAGGGGGATTTTAGTGATGGGAAGTGTTTAATAAGGTAAATTATGGATAGGGGACAGTGTATGAACATTAGGATACAATTTTTTCTGATGATTTTACCATCCAAGAGAAATTGCCTTCAAAACCCTAGGAGAGGGAAATGAACCTTACCTAGGCACAACTGAAGCGTGAACAAGGTGTAAAATGACCCAGTGGAACTTGACATGATGATGAAAACCCTTTGAATGATGGTACACTCAATTGAATGGTGACATGGAACGTCATTTGGAAAACTTTGAAAAGGGCGAAAACAAACCCTAGACCTAATACCTAGTGACCAAATTTTGCTTGAAGGCTTACTGAAATGACAAAATTTGACCTTGACACCTTGAAATCACTTTGTAAGAGCATGTTTGATCACTGGAGGAAGGCTGCAAAGACTGACACTAACATCCTCTACTCAACACATGGCACCAATTGATTAGCCCCTTATGAGCTGATGAGGTAGATGACATCAACATGATGTAACTCTATGTTGGAAATGTGTTAGTCATATTTGGCATTTTCAGTGGCATATTGGGGAAAATATGGGTGACATGTGTCACCAATAAGGTGGTGCCACATGGAGTGATGATGACTGTTAGAGTCGGTCTAGTAGCCCTCCACCAGAGATCAAAGCTCTTTGCATTTCATAATTAGGTGTCCCATCAGTGTGATCATCTTGCATTCTGTTAGGCATGCAATAATTCTGCTGGAGGAGTTTGTGCCTTTTATTCCCCTCCTGTTTGGCACTGTTGGTTCATGTTTGTTTGAATGAAAAGAAAAAAAAAAATTTCTTCAAAGGGTCATTTGTCTTGTTTTAAATTTCGAGGTCTTAGGTCTAGGGTTGAGTCAATTTTTGTCTTGAGAGGTCATAAAGGACCAACAGGCCAGAGGGATGTCCTTCATAAAGCATCATTTCAACAATTCTCACTATTGTACAGCTAAATTTTCACTTTGTTTTCAAAACTCTGTTTTTGAAAAACAAAGGTTATTTTCTCATTTTTTGTAAAAATTCTCAAAATTTCAAACTCTCCAAATGTCAAAGTGCAGCCTTGGTCTCCTTTGCCAAAGCACCTTAGAAGCTATCCCTGCAAAAACTTTCAGAAGAAATTATCATTTCAACCAATTTTTCAAAGAAAAGAAACCCAAAGTCAGAGCCAATTACTTCAAAAAAAGTGTCAACATTCAAAACATTATAAAGTAGGTTTTGGGCAAATGAAAATCTAAAGGAAGCCTATAAAAGCACATCATTCTTCATTAGCAACTCATTTGCCTCTCACAAGCTAAGTGAAACATTGCAAAGGCGATTTTAGGAGTTCTTGAGCAAAGTGGGTTGTTTCAGAGGCGCGTTATGCGTCAGGAAGAGCACGCTACGCGTTGGGGGTGCGCTACATGTTAGGGAGTTTTTCTCAGTGTAATTTTGCACGTGCGCTACGCGTCAGAGGGGCGCTACGCGTTGGGCAAGGTGGGCTACGCGTTGGGTTTTCTGCTCAACAAATTGCCAGCAAGCCATCAAATCGATTTTTCTCTCAAACACATTGCAGGTAGGCCTCTCCTCCATGGCTAGATTTGGTTTTGCCAGATGAAAGAGAAAATTAATGTGTTCAAATGCTATGAAAATGATAAATCAAAACCCTACATTGTTGTGGAAAATTTAAAGTCTGAATGGTACTAGGGTTTCAAATTTCTCTTGTTGTCCAAGGTTGCCCATTTTGATCCCTTTTTCCCCCATATTCACCAACATTTCCCTTAAAAAATTCCTCATAAAACCCTCTACAAAATCCCAAACCCTATTTCACCCCAAACTCTACTTCATCCCAAACCCTACAATATCATAACTTCTATGCCCTTTCCCTTCCCTAAATTCCTTGTTTAATTCTTATTGTCCCTAATTCCCTCATGTTCCCCTTTCCCTAACAATTCCCATGTCTTTTTGTCCCCTTGGTGACAGCATTTGAAAAAGTCAAACGGCAGTTAATTGGGTGCAAAGTCAACATTACATTTCAGCCATCTTTCCTTCAAAACCATGTTAGAAACTGAATCAGATTATGAGCAGAGTTATGACAGTGATTCAACACCGGAGGTAGAAGTGCCTAGGAGGCATCACAAGGGTGGTAAAGGTGGTCG
>APFE031293582.1:0-11359 GCA_000404065.3 Pinus taeda
AGAGTCAATGACTTGTCTAGTGGGAATGGCTTCTATCCATTTAGTGAAGTAGTCTGTGGCTGTCGAAATCCACTTGTATTGGCTTGAGGAACTAGGGTGAATTTCACCAATGAAGTCTAGACCCCATTATTGAAAATGGAATTCTACTGAAATTGGTTTTAATGGTAAAGGTAGCAGCTTTCTTTTACCTTCAAATATTTTGAATTGATGACAAGAGGTGACCTTTTTCTATACATAAGAGAACAAGGTTGGCTATTAAAAACCATCCCTAAGGATTTCATTGGCTATACATTTCCAATATAGATGGCCACCACATGCTCCCTTATGAAATTCCTCCAAGACCTTGTCTGATTCATCTTTCAACAAACATTTTAGTAACATTCCTCCAACATCTTTCCAATATAAATTATTGTTTATAATGCATAATTTGAAATATTTCATTTTAAGGAACCTTGCTTTGGTTTTTGTTAAACTAGGAGGAGAATATAAGTTATGTAAGGAAAAAATTATGTCTACATACCATGGTGAAGTGCTGAAAACTTCTAATATCGGTGGAGTCACCTGTTCTTCCCATTCATCTAATTTTGTAATAAAATTTATGTCTAACACGTTACAATTGGACTCTTCCATGAGTTTTGTTAACCCTTGACCCTTGATAAGCTTTGTTGGTCTGATTTCAATATCTTATTCTAGAATGGTGGCAATCCATTTGCCCCTTCTGCCATCTGGATATGTTTGTGTGAGTATGTCCTTAACAACTGCACTAGGGACAAAAGAAATAATATGTGAGTGCAATATATAAACCCTGAAATATTTAATTGTCTTTACCACTGCAAATGACTATTTTTCCATGATGTTGTATTTCAATGATGCATCTCTCAATGATCTACTGAAAAAGGCAATTGGTTGTTCATGTCCTTACAACATTCTTCTGCAACAACACAACTGCTATTGTATGATCAGATGCAAAAGAGAATATCATGAAATCTTTTGTAAAATTAGGACTAAGTAAAATGGGTGTAGTTTTTAAATCTTTCTTGACCTTAGTGAAAGAATCCTTTGCATCATTATACCATTTAATTTCAATATCCTTCTTTAACATGTTTGTTATTGCTTTTAGGATTTGAGCCAAATTTGGTATAAATCTCTAAAGGAAGTTTATCTTTCCAATAAAGGATTGGACCTATTTCTTATTCCTAGGGGGATCTATCTTCAATATTGCTTCTACTTTGTTGGGGTCAATTTTTATGCCATCCTTTGAGATGATGTGTCCTAACAGTTTTCCCTCTTCTAAGCCAAATAATGTTTTCTTAGGGTTAAGAGAGATACCAATTTTTATTCATTTTTTGAAAACTCTCCTTAAAATGGAGCAAATGTTCCTCATCCGTCTTTGAGAAGATAGTGATATCATTTAAATAAATGACTGTAAACCTACCTAATTCATCTACAAAGGTAAAATCCATTGCTCTTTGGAATGTAGCCCCAACATTCATTATACCAAAAGGCATTTTCACATACATGAGAGTGCCCCAGGGTGTTGTAAATGTTCTTTTCTCTTGGTCATCAGGATGTACTAGAACTTGGATATAACCAGAAAATCCATCTAACAAAGAAATTCTTGCTGATCCAACTACCTTCTACAGTGTTAGAGTCAGTTTGTTCAGCCCTCCGTCAGAGATCAAAATCTCTTTTGTTGTATTTCATTTCAGGTGTCCCATTCTGCTCAATCACCTGCATTCCATTTAGGAGCATCGATCCTCTGACGGAAGGGTCTTGTCCCCATACTTCACTCATGTCATTTACCTGCTGGTTGATGTCTGTTCATAAAAAAAAACATATACAGTCTTCTTTTCATTAAAGTTGCAAAAGTTTTCTTTAGGGTTTTAGTGTCAAGTAGGTCTAGGGTTTCATTAGGGTTTTGTCAATAAATGCTTCAGAGTGTCTGATAATCACCAGCAGGCCATGATGATGTTCCTAATAAGTTTTCATTCCATAATTTTCATCACCAATAATGCTGAGAATAATTCTTCTTTAAAATTGTTTTTTGTAATAAATATGTAATTGTTAAGGCTTTTTAAGTTCTACATTTCTTCAGGCGCAACCCTAGTCGCCTTTGCTAAATTCCATGTCAGCTATCCCTGTAAAAAATTGCCAAGAGTTTCATCATTTCAGTCAAAAGATCAAAGGAAACAACCAAAAAACAGAGTTTCTATTAAAAGGTGGAAAGTGCCAAAGTTTAAACATTACAAAAATGGGTTTGACAAAAGAAAAATCAAAATCTATGGCTATATGAGGTATTTTCCATTTTGAAAGTTCATTTGCATGCCAAGAACAAAGAGGAAGCAATTCAAAGCAAGTTTTGTGCACACGTGTGAAATTGGGTGAAATTGGGAGAAAATTGGCCGGCGTGGCGCATTGAGTAGGAGGCACGGCACATTGGGGAGGCGCGGAGCACTGGGAGCGAATGCACAGTGCAAAATAACACGGGCGGGACGCACTGGGCAGGTGCGGCGCATTGGGTATGCGGCGCGGTGCATATAGTTAAAGGCCCGAAACTGCTCAAAATTCCTCCAAATTGCCAATAATTCGCATGGATTTGCCAGGTAGACTCCATCATTGCATTTCATTCAAGTTTGTGCTATGATATGGTGATTGATGAATGGTGATGGTCTAAATCCTACCATGTCAAAACTCTCATATAAAAATGGCTGCCTAGGGTTTTAACAACTATTTGCCACCAAGTTTGCTCTTTCCATCATTCTCTTGTCTCCCTTATTCCATTTGTCCCTCATTTCATTGTTCCCTACCCCCTAAAATCACTAAACCCCTATCGCAAATTCCATTTCCCAAATTGTCAAATCCAAAACCCCTAAACCCTAATCCTATACATAAAATCCCAAACCCTCCCATATTTCCTTAATTAAATCTATCCCAATAGTCCCTAATCCTTCATTATTTTCCTCTTGCCTAACAGTCCCTTGTTTCATATTTTTTCCGCTTGGTGGCAGAGGTCAACCACATCACTAAAGGGCAGTCCAACACAATTTTATACACCAACATCTATTTCTCCAAGGCAATTTGTATAGCAGCAGTTATGTCATCCGGTCATTCATCTGATTATGAAGTGGAGACCCAAAGTGACTCACCCATGGAGGGACATGCACCCCGGAGGCCTCATAAAGGTGGCAGACATATTAGAGAAGAACCAACCACCCTCACTGAATTGCAGGCCTGCCCTCTTGCCATCTCTTGTTTCCAGTTTTAGTCATGTTATGATTTTTGTGAGAAGGTTTCTATTATTCAATTTCATCATGAGTTGGCTCACTTGTTTGTACTGCATTTACATGGTGATCAAGTTACTTTGGCTGGTGTCACCTTCACACTTACACCAGAATCTATCTCACTAGCAACCGGCATACCTAACGTTGGAGAGCCATGGAACAAGAGGCAGAAGATTGACTGGCAGCATTATGAGCCATATATTAAACCCGATTTCTTGAGGCAGCTCAAGGGTGTGTTTCCCTTCTGATATCTCAAATATGAATATGCTCCACTAATGAAATTAATCATGAAGTATTTCAGTTGTGAAGGCCATTTCTCCTGATTATATGCTTATCACATCAGGTTTCTCATGCATTTCACCCGGGTACGGATGATGAATATTCCTTATTTCATATGCCGAAACATAAAAAGGATGACCACCCTTGTGCAGCACAAGACCCCTCCGCAGCAGTTCAATAGTATTTGTCATTTTTCTCTCATCAAAACTTTGGTGTTATAAGAAGAGCTTCGGTGAAAATCACATATAGAAAGACATTTGTCGACGCATTTCGAACCAACCAGTGTGGTTCATTGTCAGGACAAGTTGAAGACATAGATCAAGCTGAGCATGTTAGCATGCTCAGCTTAACATGCTCAGCTTGATCTATGTCTTCAACTTGTCCTGAAGATGAACCACACTGGTTGGTTCGAAACGCGTTGACAAATGTCTTTCTATATGTGATTTTCGCCGAAGCTCTTCTTATAACTTTGATGGATCACAGAAGCCTCAATTCTACAAAACTTTGGTGGTTCATCAGCTTGGATTATAGGGCATCACTTGGGATGATTTCATCTCCCGTGAGTTTTTCAGAGTTTCACAGGGACCACCAGAGGCCGGGCATGAGACAGGTGGACCTTCTCATCAACATTGAGGCCACGATCCACACACTGCTACTATACCGGTTTTCATTACTTATCAGAAGGGCACCAGACAGTTGATCGCAGCAGCAAAGTGAGTGTTATCTCCACTCGGTGTGGAAGGGGCCTTGCTTCCGACATCAGCACCACAGGTACAGGACAGAGGCAAGAGGCCAATGTAGGACAAGGGGCCTTTAGGTGAGTGGGACTTTATCCTTGTTCAGGATGACGATACAGACATGGGCCCGCAAAGTGCACATATTAGAGAGATCATCCAAGAGCAGCAGACAGAGATCAAATCCTTGTACCTCGAATTGGAGAGAGCTAAGTGGAATATGAAATACTTGGAGTAGAGGAACAAATAACTTGAAGATTAGCAAGCAATCATGGAGTTACAAAACATCTGCGAGAATCACCAAGCTGCCCAAAGGAGGAGGACTGAATTCACTTCATTGGAGCAAGAGATTAATGATGATTGGGAATCTTGGCTCGAGAGAATCAACATCCACCTGGATAGATTGCTAGCCAAGGCAGATAGGGACAAAGCATTTTTGAGACACATTTCTTTCCATTACAGGGTGTGAAATATGAGTTCCAAGGCACAAATAAGGAATCTAAAAGCCAAATTGAAGAAGGCAACAAAGAAGCAAAAGAGGCAAAAGGAGCATGATCGTCTTTAGATATTGGCTGAAGCCTCTTTAGCCCAGCATGAAACTTGATAGAGAAGGTCCAGCCCAAATTTCAAGAAATTTGGAGCAATTTTTTGCATTTTTGAAATTTTTTGCACTGAAAAACAGGTTTTGCCTCCCTATGCGCCGTGCCACGTGTCGCTCGCTTTTGCTAGAGGGCTCAAAATTTCAAAAAATTTACATTTTTGGATTTGGCATGAAAAATTATGGTTGATGGTGCATGGCCAAGAAATTTGGGCAAGTTTTGAGTCCTTAAGAGGTCAAAAACACTCAAAAAATGACCTCTCTGCCCCTATTTTGACACAAAGGAAGCATTCCTGGGAGATTGAAGTTTTGGAGGGGCAAATGGACACCAAATTGAAATATTCTAATTGGGTTGGATAGTAGACAGGTAGGGCTTTCCAAAAAGCTATCATGAGCTCAATTTGGACTCTGGGAAGGGCCTCAAATTCAGCTCTAAAGTGGCGCGATGCATAGAGAATTAGGGGCGGCGCATAAAGGGTTTTTGGCTTATTTTTCACTGTACAGCTCGGAAATTCACCCAATTTTGACTAGTTTTTCTTTTTGATGTAACTGTTGATCTATCTTAATGTAACTTGATGACCATGATGTAATATTGGCCCATTTTTACCTATTCTATAGGATTCATTCACTAAAAAGTGAAAATTTAATGAATGAATCAGTTTCCTACCTTATAGAGGCAAGTTGTTTGATTGCCTAGATTTCAGTGCTTTGTTTAGAATTGGTTGAAACAGCTCCTAGAATGATGAGATCAACCCCTAGAGGAATGGGAATGGTTTAGGCTAGTCTATATCATGTATTTTCTGAGTCATTTTTAGGGTTGGACACTTGGGAATGCTTGGCACTTCATTGTACATTTGATTTCTACATTTTTGGCAAAGGAAAGACCAGGGTTTTGTAGCACTTGTTGGGATCCATGTGGCTCTGTGTTTTGATGGTGTTTTTCTCTATGTAATTGTAAGTTCATTGATGTTTATGTGTATCATTTTCCCTTCTCCTTTCTTCTGAAATTAAGCAAATGAGTGATTAAGGTAGAATCCATTGGACTGCTATGCTCTGCCTTGAAATTTTGTTTAATTTTACATGTTTTCATCTGTTTGAGGAGGAATCTTGAGACACTCTTTCCCTCCTTGGCTCCTCACCGGTCTGATCCATCCATTCATTCAATCTAAAGCATCAAAACGATTGCCTACCTTGCCCGAACCAGAACTCTGCAAAAATTTGGCCTCATCCATGAACCCAAATTTGCCTTTCCCTGTTTCCAACTCAAAACCCCCCAAAACTCAAATCAATCCTTGCACTTCATACCTAGCCTAAGATTAGTTGTTAAATTGGTCATCTCAAGCCCCATCTGATTATCTTTTACTGAGAGTGACCTGGAGAGAGCCCTCTCCTGTCCTCGTAGGGCTAGCTACAAGGCTGAGCGTGGTTTGATGTGGACCTAGAAGCTTACCTTTTTCAGTCTGAGGTAAATCTAGGCTCTAACATGCAGGATGTGGTCCATTTTGGGCAGCGGATGGTTGTCTTTCAGAGAGGCTTTATTGCGATTTCTAAAATCAATACATAGCTTAATCTCCCTAGTCTTTTTCCTAGTAGGAACTAAGTTTGATACCCATTTTGAAAACCTTAGGGGTACAATAATTTTGTCATCATACAATTTTTTAACTTCTTTCTCAACTAGGGGCGAAAGCATTGGGTTGATCCTTCTTAGTTTTTGTTTAAAAGCTTTATGGTACTCTTTTATAGGAATTTTATGTTGTATAATGCTGTGTCATAGGACTTTAAATCCTCATAACTCCAGGAAAATACATCTATGAATTATTTGAAAAGCTCTATATACTTCTGCTTTTCAGCTAAAGGCAAAGATTTGGACAATTTAATTATTTTAGGCTTTTCTTTAGTTCCTATGTTACATTCTTCCACATCGGCTCCAGTAGGTTCTATTTTAGGTTTTTTAGCCACGTCATTAAAATCAAATAACTCTTCCAAGGGAGCTAACTCTCTAGGAAAATCATTATCCTTCAACTTCAAACTTGCTGACTCTTCTTGATCTTTATCCAATTTGTTCAATTCTACTTTATTGAATATTTTATGTACATTGTTATCTACATCACCATCTATATTGGCACACTTGAATTCATCCTTTGATTGCAATTTTTTTTCAATCTGTTCATCATTACCGATAACTTGCCAGTACCTGATATTATCTGGGACAACTGGTCTGCTTTTGACTTCAACTGTGTACTGGTGACTTGGGCGATAAGGAATTTTACACGTACTAGCTGAAGTAGCCAGAATGTTAACGATGATGTTTTGACCTCTTGTAACTACAGATAGATCATACTCAACAAAACATTCAAGGAAATCTAGAACAACATTCCTATAAGCCCTTAACCTTGGATGTTTCGCTAAATATTCTCCTTTAATTTGTTTAATTATGAGTTCAGAATCTCCATGAACTAAAATTGTTTTAGCACCTAATTTTTTCAAAAGCTGTAATCCTAAGATTAAGGCTTCATACTCAACTATATTATTTCTACATTGAAAATTCAGTTTATATGAATGTCCTTCAGAACTAAAAACTCACACACTTGCTCCTAATCTTTCCTTGCTTAGAGCCCCATCAAAATCCACGTTCCATAAAGTTTCATTTTCTTCATCCAGTTTTACAACGTCTGTTTTGTTTTTTTCCATCTCAAACAAATAAGTTTCTAGGTTAGGAAGTTTTCCTTCTATACCTCCATCATTATACAAGATAAAATAGTCTAGGTCTGAATGGACTAAATACAAGGGATGGTTGTTTGGTCTATCTTGACTTTTGACCATGTATTTCATTAGGGTTTCTCTGTAAAGTCTCCTAGGCTGACCAAAAATAGGCATGGTACCATAACTCATATCCATTTGCAAGGTGTCTTGTAGTTTTACCCCCCATGATCTAGAAAGTAGCATTCCATACTTTCAGGGTATGTCTGCCACTACGATATCCATGACTATGCTTCTAGCAGGAATTTGAGCTAGGGTGACATAGAGGTCTTTAATGAGACCAAGACACCTTACCTTGCTGGAATCAACAGAATAAAGGTCTTTATATGGCATAGTAATGTCAAGATTCAATTTCTCCATTATGGCTCGGGTCATTAAATTGTGTGAGGCATTAGAGTCGAGCATGTCATTGTGAAGAATTTTATTAAGGATATTGAGACTGACATAGAGAGGGGGAACATTTCCATCTTGAGGTGTACCTTCTACCTCTGGACCAAAAATTAGTTTAGGCTTGTCATCTGTGAGGTTTAAAGTATTTGTTCCTTCTCCTACTTTTAAGGCTTTCATTACTTGTGTCCTCTACACATTCTTATTCATCATTTAGTGAGGGGGATTGAAATTTTAACTTTAGCCAATTCATTTTCTATGCTGAAAGAGGTTTGTGGCTTCTGTATTTCCTTAGTGTTCTAATCTCATTTTTTAAGGTTTTATCTTTGAGTATCTTCTTTAGATTGACTAGTTCAGGAAGGAACATCAATCTGAGTTTTCTTTGGTTGATTATCAATATTCTTTTTGGAAGGAGTATCATAGATTTTCTTAGGAGGATCATCAACAATTTTTCTACTCCTGAGCTTATATTGCCTATGCACTTCCATTATGGCATTCTGATATCCTTGTTGGTATTCTTCAGACTCTAAAGGAACTGTTTCTAGTTGTGAGAGAAGAAATTGATCTTGCTCTTCTTTAGTAAAAAATATATGATCAATTTTTGTCTCCCTAAACAAATTAATTTGGTTTTTCTCTTATATTCTTCTAATTCGACTTCTTCTTCAACATAGTTTTCCTGGAAAGGAGGCCTAAGTTGCTGATTATTAGGGCCCCTCTGTTCCCTTTGTTTTATCAGAGGCGGATTTATTCTGAGATTCTGGTTTCTGTTTTGAGAATTTATTTGGTTATCCCTAGGAGGGGTTCTATCAGCCACTGTCATCCTCTCCATCATTCTTTCCATGGTTTTGACTAGACTGTCTATTTTTAAGTTTGATGAAGAGGGGGAAGGTTCCTCCTTGATGGTAACCGTTCTTTAAGTTTTAAGCTTGGATTTTTTGGCTAATAAATTAGCCTCTACTTTGACAATGTTACTTTTCATTTCTTCAAGTGTGGTAGGGCCTCTTTCTCTTAATTGGTAGGCCATGTCAACATCAAATCCTTCAGGTAAATGAATGAGGGTTGTTAACGCTCCTCAGTTTCCCAAGGCTGAGACAAGAAACCAAACAGGTAACTACAAACCAAACTTTTGACTTGGAAACTAGCCCTACCAAATTAGAGAGGTATCTCTCTAAAATCAACCAAAATATGGTTGGAATTATTACGGTTTTAGGCTAGATATTTGCACAATAGGCTTTTGATTTAGATTTTGTTGGATATGAAGCACTAGGTTTAAGAAATAGAGCCAAATAGGTCAAAATATCAGTTGCAGTCATTAAATTAGGGAAGATAGTTGTAATCATAGACACAAATGGATCTGTCGTAGTAGTATGGTGATGAGGAAATCGGATAGAAGGAACTAAGTGAGCATATATGCATGAATTCACTTGTTTGGAAGATAAATACACTTAAATGATAATCTCAAACACAATAGAGCATTTCTGGAAATGAATTCTATTTAAAACTTAAGAGATTAGCATGAGAAGAAATATGGATAGCTGCTAGAAACATCTAACAATAAAATGCATAAGAATAACTAAAGAAAACAATGTCACTGACCACAACCCATGAATCCCAGAAAAATAGCTGCAACTATATATTAATTGTTAAGTCCCTATAATACTAGTGTATTCCCTTATTATTATTGTAACTGTAGCCCCTTATTGTTATTGTTGTGCCCATGTTGTCCCCATATTGTTATTATTGTGCCCCATAGAAGCCCACTATTGTTATTGTTGTGCCCTTACATTATTATTGTTATGTCGGTTTTGACTATAGTGTGACCCCTTAGAATCCTGTATATAGAAAGGAGGTCTTGTCATTTGTATCAGCCAAGAATTGTTCATTTGTGTAAAGTAAAGGAGGTTTCCCCCTTGAAGAGGTTGATTTTGAAGTCGTTTCTATATCTTTTCTTCTATTTTGTGAGCTGGTTGCATAACAATTGGTTTAAGAGCTTTGGATTATAGGGTTTCGCTGCTTCAAACAGGTCATCATGGAATTTTCGCTATAACTTTTTTCCTACGACATTTTAGAAGCTAAAATTAAAACTAATTTGAGCCAAAATTGTGATGAATCTCGGGTACAAATTTCAAAACTTGTGTCGCTATATTTTCAGAGATATGATCCAAGGAAGTTAAGGTTTTTGTAGGCTACCGAATTATATCTCAAACAGGTGACCTAGGAAAGATCATCATAAATTTCTCTCTGAGAACCAGATTAAAATTTCGTAAAAACTATAGAAATAGGACGAAATTTAGTTTTCTGTGTATCAGTTTTAGGTCCAAAGGTCGAAACAATGACATGTGGCACTTCATTCAAGTTCAATCTACAAAATTGGTCTATAATCTGGTCATCTTGGGAGATTTGGAATAACTCTTTCTTGGAGAATCCAATCTTGATTAGACTTGCGGGGTTGGAACGCGGACTTAGAGGGCTACCACAAGATGAGATTTTAGACCTTGGAGATTCTAAATTACAGAGATACAACATATACAATATCGAGTTCCATCAAAGCCAAAAAAGGTGTGTAGTCTTTTTAAAATTTTTCATAAGTTTGGTTTGAAAAAATAGTTTGAAGGAATTCAAAGGAAATAGTGAAGCGTAATTATCATTAATTGATGCTCTGAAGAAAGAAAATTGAAACAACTAGTAAGCAACTTGAAAGCTCTAGCATGACTCATGAAGAAGAGGAAGAAATGCAACATGATATATCAAAATTACGAGACCAAGTGCAACAAATTCACTCTCACAAAAAGTAAAAAAAGTTAAGATGGATAGTTTAAAGAAAGGTGTGGAAGCTAATATGGATGGTTTAAAGAATGGCGTGGAAGCTAAGATGAATGGTGTGGAAGCTAAAATGAATGGTTTAGAAGTAAACATTGAATATTTGAAGAAAGACATGGTAAGTTTGAAAGGAGGTTTGGCAAAGTTGCTACAAGAAATGCTTCCTAATGGAAAAAAGGTAGTAGAGGAAACTCATTGTTGGCATTATGTTTCTGGTGAGGTTATATGTTACAGATGTTGTACTTGATGGCAACACCCACGGCATGGCTCTCAATATGATGAGAATTAAGAAGTACGCAGGAGAACAGTTCAGAAGATGCGTACCTACAGGTACGCCGTGTAGGGACCGCGTCCAGACACGTAGGTCAGCCGTTCATGAGGTGCGTACTCCCAGTGCACTCATTTCAAGGCAGAGAAAAGCACACGTGGGGTTTCTTATGTATTTAGCCGACGGTATTTGTGTTATTATGGTTTTGGCTCGTGGTATTGATCCGTGATTT
>APFE031293583.1:0-10815 GCA_000404065.3 Pinus taeda
ATAATGCGACTTTTTGGAGATTCCGGTGACGAAATCCGGCGGAAGAAATGAGGTTAAATCTTGATTTTTAAGCAGTTAAAATGGTTTTTTAACTGCATATTTGGATTTAGCGCCCTGAAAAACCCCTGGGAGCCATTGATTGTGCAGAAACTAGCTATCAAACTTGGGATTCCAATGAATTGCTGCCGGATTTTGACCGGAAAAATCCACCGGAAAAGCATTCAAAAAGTCGCGTTATAGACTACTGCGTCAAGATATACTACTGTTATGTAACTTAATATTCCCAAGCAGCGAAATTAAAAATTGATTTACTAGTTATTTTTCATTCCATCGCATGGACGCACCTTAATTTCTGAAAATTCATTTTAATATGCATAATGGAAATATCAATTTTAATATGCATAATGGAAATATCCTTCTGGACTACATGACGGACATGGATTCTTCGGTAAAATTCATTTGCCATTAAAAATTATGTAACTTCATTACCAGTTTGAATAATGAAGATGGAATGGCATTGTGAGGTACTAATTTAGCTTATAACGACCCATTAATGATTTAAAAAATGTATATAATAAAATTAATATTTTACTCTTTTTTTATTTTTATTTTTTTATTTAAGGCTGAGGTCTTGTAAAAACACAATTGGTTAATATTTATTTATTTATTCTTCATTGAATGGATGGAATATAATAAATAATTAGTATTTTCCCAACGGGATTAAGTTGAAATATAATAATTAATTTTGAATAGGTAATTTATGTAATTATTCACAATTGTTATGTAACCTAATATTCCTAAAGAATGAGCTTAAAAATATCTATGATTAAAACAAAAAACACTGGTTAAAAATTACCACAGATTAAAAGAGAAATTTGTATTGGCATTGTCATGCAACAATTACAAGCCATCATTATTGAAGTTGTTTTGCGCTAGCTTTGCCTACAATTTTGCTTTTGAATAAATTTGTTGTAATGGACTAAGAGAAATATTCATTTGAAAAGTGTTTTTACTTGCACAATGATGGCAGGGAAGGTAATGAAAGGGGTGAAATGTGACATTTTGATTTTGAAAGACATTTTGCAATGCTTATGTTTAGGATGCTTTAGTGTTATGAAAAATGATTCTCTTACTTACTTTTTAATATTTTCAAAGCTTCCTCTTTTGTGGATACATAACATTGATACTACATTAAATAAATACTCGATAGCTAGGTATTTCTTTTTTTCAAACAAAAAAATAGACTTTCATTCCAATAACAAAGAAAGTTACATTTTCATGGATTTATATCATATCCTACTCATCAGACCATACAAATCAATTCATCAAAGAAGAAGACATTCTTTTTTTTAGACGAAAAAAATAGACTTTCATTCCAATAACAAAGAAAGTTACATTTTCATGGATTTATATCATATCATACTCATCAAACCACACAGATCAGTTCATCAAAGAAGAAGATCTTCAACAAGACTGTTTCTCAATAGGAGAAGAGCCAGAAAGCAAGAAAAATAGGAGAGTCTACAGGGTTCCCCACCCAAAAAGACACTGTCAAAAAAGAAGACCAAATCACAACAAGAGAAATGAGAATTAAATCTCAAATGATCCCATACCACAACCCCTTCCATCCGAGAACTTTCCAAAGAAGATAAAGTTCTGACAGAGGGAGAGACCAAGATTTGAGAGCACAACAACCTCCATGTTCTGCTCTCATTAAACATATTGAAAGGATACAACTAAGATAGAAGGGATAATGTTCCTATTCAACTGAATCCAATTGCAAAGAACTAGAACCTCAAGAGAGCAGCGACCTTGAATCCAGTTGATCAAAACAAGGGAGTCACCAAAAATAAGGATATTATTAATGCTCAACTAGGAAGAGCACTGGAGAGCACCCCATGATGCAATCAACTCAGCTCTACAATTGTCCCCCTTGACACCATACCAGAAGAAATGATAATGAACATAAGGGTCCAAGTGTAGTGAGACACCACATCCACAATTCCCTTCAGAATAGGCACCGTCAAAGGAACATATAGGGATAATGCAAACCAAATTGACATATGAGACAGACTGAAGTGAGTTCTTTGGAATCCAGGGGCCAATTTCCTCGAAAAAAATCCACAATGTCTAGAGCAATGGTCTTAGTCACAAGGAGTTTATCTTAAAAAATCAGAGCATTCTTGGATCACCAAATCCCCTAAAGGGCATAGAGGGGGATGGTTCTATGGTCTTAGCTCTAGTATTCCATAAACTGAAACATTCGTGAATGGAGGGTGCATCATTAGTATGAGTGACACCTAAAATTGAGGCCACCTTCACCGATATCTCTGCAGAAAAGGGGCAATGTAGAAAAAGGTTGAAGCAATCCATAGATTCTTGTATACACAGGTAGCACCAACTAGGACCAAAGAAGCCTCTTCTATGTAAATTGTCCCAAGTTAGAATATTATTGTGAATGGCCAACCACAAGAAACACTTGATCTCCAAGGGGGATTCCCACTTCCATGGCAGAGATATAATATCAGAGAAGGACAACGATTAAGAAGTGGAGGTGATGTAATCATAATCTTCATTGGCTAGAATCCTGTCATTCCCAATGTGTTTGCCCCACACAAGCACATAAGACCTCTGTGAGATGTTAATGCCCGCCATGCAAAGAATGTTGTGATACCTTTCCCATCCAACCACCATGTCCTCCGATAAACCGATCTGCCAAGCATGTGGCCAGGTATGAGCAACAAAACGCTACTTGGACCACTCCCACAAGCAAGAAAGAGTATCCATCCCCTGAGAATTGAGATCAACAACAACAAATTATAAACAAATAATTTCCAATTAGGATGTTTTGTTTTTAAAAACTCCAAACCTCAAAGCAAATGATTTGCTGGAAAATAAATCCAAAATAACCACCTATTTATCAACATCACATTATTTACCAACATCATATTATGAAATTTTTTTCCAAAACTCATTTTTATATTTTCATTATCTAATGACAATAATTTATTAATTAATAATTTAACAACAATAATATTAGCACTAAAAATATTTTTCGCAATCAATAATAATTTTTGGTAATCTCCTCTTTTAAACCCCTTAACTCGTATAGAACCTGTCATATAAATCAAAATATAATCCCAATGGAAAGATAAATTTGTATTGGCATTGCTATGCACATACAAGCCATCGTTATTGAAATATTCAACATCAAAAATAAATAATTGACTTGTTTTGGCATTTCCATATTCATGCCTCCTCGATTCTCAACAATATTTTATTTTTCAATGATTTTAAAACTTGTCAGCTCTCAATAGTTTCCTATTAAAACAAGACGGGCTGCGGGGCAGCTAGTCCCTGCCCCAGCCCAATAGTCAAACAAAAAGTCGAAAGTCGTCGAGCGATCAGCCATGAGATTGATTCTAGTGCTTCACGTCATGGTTCTCTTGCTCTCCGCCAGTTCTAGCAGAACCACGGAAGATTCCACTGAGAGGTTCATGCATGGTACTTTTAGGTGCTCTGCCAAAAAATATCGTACCTGAAATCAAGTGAGTTTTTAGCAGTAGTTGGGCTTTGTTTCACTGTGTAAATACAAAAGAATTAACATGGGCCTCCATATTGTTAATATCTATAAGTATACATGAATCATAGAGTTCAATCAGCCACTCAGAGCTTTTACTCAATATGTCCAATAACGCATCTTTGCTAAAGCCATCATAAAATCAAGTAAAAAAGCCATGGGAGTGAAAAAAAAGATGATTTTTAGAAACTTTGCACCCACAACTTCGGCCCAATTCAGTGCCAAGG
This sequence comes from Pinus taeda, assembly GCA_000404065.3. Taxonomy (NCBI): domain Eukaryota; kingdom Viridiplantae; phylum Streptophyta; class Pinopsida; order Pinales; family Pinaceae; genus Pinus; species Pinus taeda. Next base: position 3,808 of record APFE031293583.1, read on the forward strand.
AGTGCAGAATCATGTCTGATTGTTTATGACGGCTGTGTACACCGGCGATTCGATCACGACAAAGGGAACATCATGGTTTGCATATGAGTGAGCTCCATTACTAATTGAGCCATCTTCAGGTTTGACTTTTCTATCAAATAGTACATAAGCTGCCGATGTCGAAGATGGCCACGATGAGCATAACATGGATGGATGCATCGATATTAGGTTAATAAGAGAGCATTCATAGTGGAATCGAGTCTCGACCGATTGGGAGCGAAGTGCAGTTTTAGACAGCGAACTAACAGGGAGAGCCAGGATTGTACGACAATCAATCGGCTTAATAACTGTCATTACATGTTGCTTACTTGCGTTGACTAATCATTTGGCTTGACTGGCGGAAACCAAGAGATTTCCAACTCACCCTTGTAGGTATTAACCAGGAATGGCTTTCCATCTTTAATTAGACTAGACTTATGCAGTCTTCTAGGGATATGGCATTGTGATTCCGCAAAGAAGGGCTGCCAATAAACACCTTACAAATATCTAAATGGGGTGATATATCATTCTACTTCATCAATGATACGCACTGAGATGCCGAATTTGAAGTTACGTTGCTTTGTGGCTTGCAGTGTGGTGTCCTTGTGAAGCCATCCCAATGGAAATGGTGCACGATATCAAAAGATATATATGAACACTAGGAAATAAAAGATATATATGAACAATAGAAATAAAAAAACAATATGTTCTATAAAGTGAAACAACACATGATAAGCTATGTAAAGTGAAGAAACAAATGTTGAATTGCACATCGGTAAATATACATCGGTAAATCATGTGTTAGTAAAATATGCCCAGTTGTCATTACACTATGTTCGAATGGCCTTGTGGCTGGATGGCTGCCAGTTGTTGGTGCTCACCCTAATCTTCTGCCACGTATGGTTGTCTCCTACTCTGAGGGTAAGCCCTCTCTATCGGACGTTCAGCTGCTTCCGTTGTTCATTCAATAAGCTCTTCATCCAGCAGCATACCTTCCATCAGTGCCAGATCGAGACCCAGACCTTCGTGATCCAGACCCAGACTGACGAGATCCGCACCCAGGAGAAAAGTTAACCATCGCAACCTTTTTACTGTGTGAAGGGGGAAGGTTTGTATTGAGGTCGTAAGCTGCCGCCGCGAACAGGTGAGGTTCAGTCGACAGAGGAGCTAACTGCATATTCGCCATTGCTGGCAGGTTTCTTCGGCATCCTGAAAATCTGTAAAGAAAATGCAGACAATAAGTTTATTCAAGTCCTTTTACTTAGTTCGGGTAAGCTATCATGCTAAATATTGTTTATTTGAGCTTAAACCATGAATGTCTGTGTAGGAAATCAGTGCTGGCAAAACTCAGGGCTCAAATGCTTAATGCGCAGCCGCGTTCTCACTGTGGTTTGGTAGCTTTTCACCAAGCTGCTTACAAATTTTCTATAGGCATGGTTTATCCGTTTATGATCTCGTTTATGGCGGTCCTAGGGATTTGGAGCTACTCTCTAAACCGCCCGTCCCAATTCTTTCCCAAATGTTACTTTAAATTAAGAGGGGGGCTGAGTCTGGTTCATCTGTTTTTGATAGGTTTATACTGATTTGAAGTGTACTGTGGTGATTTTTTTAGGCCTGGTTGAGTTTTAAGTGTGCTGTTTTAAATGGCTTTCGCTTTAGCCGAGATGATACGGGTATAAATTTAACTGTGGTAATTTTTATGAGGTCTGTTCAACTGTAAAATTTGCTATCTTTGATTTAGCTGGCTCGTTTTGTTATCGTAGTTGGTCAGGCCTTTGACACTGTGTACTGTATGGCGGTTTGATACTTACTAAGCCTGATAATATGTTAGCTTTTAACCCTAGGTTAAAGAGTAGGCTTTTGCTGACCTACATTGTTAGTTCCTTATAGGTACCAGGGCGAGAGTGTTGCTGTCAAAATACTTCAAAGGGGTGAGACTCCTGAAGAAAAAGCAAGATTGGAGACACGATTTGCCAGAGAAGTTGCTATGATGTCTAAAGTACAGCATAAGAACCTTGTTAAGGTACTTATTTTTGATTCACTGATAGTCCTTATTTTCTTTGATATAGTCTATTGCTTTGTTGCAAAGGGAAAAGTTCAGTTGTATATATAATATGTCTTCTAGCGATTAGAAGTTCATGTGAATCCCATAACATATTGGGGGTTCAGTTCAAATTGATCTTTACATTTCTGGATTTGAGATATGCTCACAACTCTGTTTGCTTTCCAACATTGATGTGAGCTTTTGTGTGTTCAGAAAAAATAGGGTAGCTTCATTTGTGTTGCTTATAATTTATTGCATTCCCTAACCTTTCCATTGGATTCTAGGATTCTTGCTTGGCACGGTGGTTAGTTATGTTGCCAGGGTAGTATGTTTTGGATTTGCTTTTCCATGTCTTATAGGTGCTTTTCAATTCAGCTGTGATTCAAGAAATCAGCTATAATCGAACATGTATCTGTGACTGCAGTTCATTGGAGCATGCAAAGATCCAATCAGGGCAATAGTTACCGAACTGCTCCCAGGCATGTCACTTCGGAAGTACATGATGAGTTTACGTCCCAATCGAATTGATCTCCATGTTGCAATAAGTTTTGCACTTGACATTGCACAAGCAATGGACTGTCTACATGCCAATGGGATTATACACAGGGATCTAAAGCCTGGTAATATGAATAGGTTTACTTCTAACCAGTGATTGCTTGAAATTATGAGATTCTATTCTGTACAAAGCTTTTAAGATGCGCTTCTTTTAGGCTCTATACATGATGTCTAAAGAGATCAGTAATAGCTGTCTGGTGGCAAAGAAATTTGAGTTTTTTTAACCTAGGTCATCAGTATACTTTCATGTAAGCAGAAGAAAGGGAAGAAATATTAAAGACAGACACAGACAAATTTGAGTCTCTTATGCATAGATTAAGATGATTCTATTCTAGATTTTATTGCAGGACTAAAATCATCACCTGTGCAGGTTTGACCTCTCTGTCTGTAGAAGAGGAACAGTGTGATCCTGGACTGGCCCAGCTTCTCCACCCACAGCAGATAGCGGCTTCTCCACCCACAGCAGATAGCAGCAGGCACAGTGTGATCCTGGACTGGACCAGCTTCTCCACCCACAACAGATAGCGGCAGGAACAGTACGATCCTGCAGGCCACAGAACTTCATGATTCCAACTTGATCTTACAGACTCTCTACGTTTGGCTACAGATAACAAACAGAGATCATTTTAAGGCAGGTTGTTGTTCTCATGCAAATTGGTTTTGACACCGCACTGCAGGGATTGTTTGACACGGCAGGCAATGTTGACACGGCAGGGCCGACACGGCAGGGCCGCCATGGTTATGGTTTAACATAAGTACATAAGTTAAGTTTTGTTAGTTTTGTTAACATTTTATGTTAGGCGATTAATGCTAATGCTATGTTAGCATTAGTTCAGTTTCTTAGCATTAGTTCATGAAACTAAGTTCATGAAACTGTCAAATGACCTGATCACTTGTAATTGTCCTAACTTTTGAGCTCGTATACCTGCCCGTATGCCTCGTTTTGAGGCCAAATAAGATGAAAAATCCGTTCATTGGTTAAAGGAATAAAAAAATATAAAATATCGTGCTGCATTTCAGCGAACTTTGTTTTAAGTTATATAACGTTCATTGGTTATCGTGCACGTTGGTTGGTTATAGTGCCAAAGTAATGCTAGCTTTACAAATCGATTACTATAGTCCCTGCCAGCCCGGAAGGGCAGGGACTAAAAATATGCTTTAAAAAGTTTATACCTGGTGCTTAACTCATATAGATATCCATGTTTCTCCATAAATTTCAGTTTACTTCCATATATTTTAATACAATCTAGGCTTTACCTCCACGTATTTCAATATAGTCTAGACTCAAGGAATTTTGGTATATCTCAATAAAGTTCATACTCACCATCCAAATCTCCACTAATAAAGATAAATTATGTTTCTTATAGTGCACTTAGAAAGTTATTGCAATTTATATTTTGATATATAATAATTTCCTCTAACTTTCACAAATAGTTCTTTAGTGGATCGTTATCTATAAGTTCTGGATTGAACCATTCATAGGATAGAAAAGGATGGATAAAAATGAGTGATAATTTGTAATAATGCCACTATTTGTTGAGTTGGTAATACCTAATATGAAAAAAAAATTTATGATTCATGAGGTGTGATTTGAACCAAACTTCAAGTGAAAACAATTTTTTGATAGAACAATAATTACATTTCAATTTTTGCCTCGATCAAAGAAAGTAGTTTTGTGTAGACAATGCTTGATTATCATATTAGTAATGTTTAATAATATTATTTTATATAATATGTGACATTTTATCATTAAAATGTCATTTACATATATAACAATATAAACCCTAAAATTATGAAATAGATAATGATTTAAATAGAAGTTCATCGCTATTCAGTGTCATTTAAATATACAACAATATAATCTTAGAAACTATTAAGATGTTTCAGAATCAAATGCAAAGCATGGCTACATGACCATATTGTATGAGTTTTAAATATTTATTTTTTTAAATGTTGGTTACAACATTTTTTTCTTTTTGGTCAAGTAAGAGTAGAGCCTTCAATTAACCGATAAAAAGATTACATATGGTACACGTCTTTACAACTGTAAAGACCAACAAAAGGTAGACCCGTTGATGATTATTAGTCAACAGGGTCAACAAAACCCTACGCATAAAACCTTACACATAAACCTCCGACCATTATACAACCCGATAGCCATTAGATAAGAACCCAATGATCCGACGGTCCTTAAAGAAATCGCATCAGAAACTTACGCGACCCTTACCTGCTTTATGGAGCCAACAAAGAAAATAAACTAATGGTGTATAAAACTTCGGGTCTACTCTTGGACTTAACCTCTACCCATTTTGAAACCCGATATCCTTTCGATCAAGAACTTACATGATCTGACGGTCCTTAATGATATCGTACCGGAAACATGTGCGACTCTTACCCGCTTCACGGATCCGATAAGGATTATAAGCCATTGGTCTATAAAATTTGGGTCCGCACTAAGAATTAACCTCTGATCACTTTAAAACCTGATACCTGTTTGATTAAGCCCCTTTTGATCTGACGATCCTCAATGATATCGGATTGGAAACTAGCGCGAAATTTACCCACTTTACAGAGCTAATAAATATTATAAACCATTGATTTATAAATCTTCGGGTCCGCTTGTAGACTTAACCTCCGATCATTTTCAAATCCAATAGCCATTCGATAATAAAGGCCATAAAAACCTATGGTCTACGACCCATCAACTAGCCCGCTATTTACCATGTACTCCTCCCCTGCGGTTAGTTCTGACTCAAGCATTGATCGTGGGATCAACGGTTAGGAATTATTCTTGCTTCCGCTATCTCCTACTTCCACTAGTCTTCCTCCTGCTCATTACTCATGGTATGGAAGTAATCCATGTCTTTGGCCACCTGTTGTTGACAATCATCACGCAATTTACCTGAGGGCATTGAATCCCAAGCGTACCTAATATAACTTTCTTTACAAAGCACTCCTTCATTCGTTAGACGATCAACTAACATATTGGATTTTCTTTGCACATGAACGAAGCTGACAATTCTCAGGGTTTGCAAATGGGAATGAATACGCTGAAATATTTGCGATAGCCTCCAATGTTTTGACACTTTTCTAGGGGTCGTTCCGTTACATATCTTCTTGGCCGCATTAATGACCAATTCAGACTCAACTTCAATGATGGCGTTGTGTAAATTTGACTCGATCAGGATTTCTAGGCACTGCTCTACGGCCATGAGCTCCGCCATGTTATTAGTGGCAGTCCTCAAATGAATATGCAATATATCCTTTATGTGCCCCTGCTCATCCCTTATGACATCGCCAAATCCAGCCATCCTTGGGTTTCCCTTAGAGGCTCCGTCTATATTGATTTTCAAAAAACCATGAGGAGGAGGCTACCAGATATCTTTACCAGAAGTTGTTTGGCTCACACCCTTGTTTATGCCCTGGGGAACCAGAGAATGGAGACCCAACTGCAATAGTATGCAGGCATCCTAGGGCGAAGGAGGTGTTGGCATTATGATACAGGTGTTGTCCTTGATGGCAACTCACTCAAAGGTATGATACAGGTGATGGCAACTCACTCAGAGGATAGATCATAGTGCAACAAGTAAAGAGAGAGATATACGCAGGTTGGACGTGAAGAAAGTGCGTATATACGTGGGTTAGCAGAGCAGAAGGCGCGTACATGTATACACGCGGGTTAATAGAAGTAAAGGCGTGTACATGTTGGAAACCATGGTTTTGGTCCGTGGTATTTGGTCCATGGTATTTGGTCCAAAGTGATGACCCAAGGTATTGGGTCTACATGGTTTTGGATCATGGTATTGAGAGAAGCCTAAACCTATATAAGGAGAAGATCATTAGGCCAAAAGGTAGTGGGCAAGAGCGAGCAAGTGATGAACATCTGATAAAGTGTGAGATCCAGATGCTGGTTATGGGCTGGTGTTTCCTGGCTTGATCTGAACCAAGGAGGCACTCATGTGAAGGATGATGAATGATGGATTGAGATCTCTAGGCTTGGAATGATTATCTTTATATGGGTTGAGTATGGATAGACTAGATCTATTGACGCATGTTTATGAATGTTATGATTTGGGTGTGTTCTGATGTCTGAAAATAGCTGCAAAGTTATGAGTTAGAATTTGCAGATCTGTACGCGGGTTGTCTTTGATAAAAGCCCGTATACACGCAGGTTGGGTTCGTCCAAGTAGCGTATATAGTATGAAGTATGATATTTGAAGTTGCTATTGGATTTGGTTGTTGTTGCAGAGTTATGTAGTCTATTCTGTGTTCTGGTGACTTTGTTGTTGACTGGGTTTCAGAATTGGGTGATTCAGAGATTGATGATGCAGGTTGTATTGCTATGGTGATTGTTTTAATGGATCCAGTATGAAAATTTATGAAACGTGGTC
>APFE031293583.1:21906-44985 GCA_000404065.3 Pinus taeda
ATTACTAAAAAAATATTGTACACTGAGGCCTTAGCCTGTGCATATCCATGCCTGAGAGTTGGCAAAAAACAGCAGAAACAGAGGCTGGACTGCCCATAATGGGAAACCAACAATTGCGCACAATTGTTTATCAGTTTTTCAAAGTTAAACAGAAGCCAAGCAAGGAACCTAATACTATCAGTTTTTTTGGAACCCCCATTACCGAAGCTAGAAAGCACAATTCCAATAAAAACCTGAGAAAAAGCAAACACGTGGTAGGCTGTGTGGCAAGCCATGTGGCAAACACATGGAAAGCAAAGTGGCTGACTAGGAGCGAGGCGGAGGAAACGAGTGTTCCTCCATGATGAAGCACTTGTACTCCTCCATGTTGACACTTGCCTGGTGGGAAGCCTCCGTGTCGTTTGGTTGCTGCGTCGGTTGTTCTTCCTCGATGAAACATCAGTAAGGCTCCACATCTTCTTTTGCCTTTTGGTCCTGGTCTACCTTCTTCCCCGTTTGTCCCGTCTCCTTCTCATTTTTCTGTGTCCTTGCTCTGTGGGTGCTCGTCTGAGCCATGTCCAAAGCTACTCTGTTGTGGCCACCACCATCAGTGGCCTGCTCCTCAATTTCTCTAGTGTGGCCACCACCATCAACGGTCTGTCCCTCAATTGCTTTCTCCGTCTTGTGAAAGCTAATGGAGATAGTGGCAGTGATGATGGGCTTGTTCATGGATGAACGAAAGGTGAATTGGGCAGATTGGAGATGCGTCTGAGGATTGGAAGGAGTACCCTTGGGGGGTGAAGCAGGATTGGAAGGACTGCTACTGAGAGGTGAGGCAGGGAGCGTCGAATGGAAGCGGTGAGGTTGAGAGCGGCCTCTGCTTCTGTCACTGCGGGTGTTTGGGTAGCACCCTCTAATTTGTTGGGACATAGAGGAAGTGGAATCTGAGACCTGGGAAGGTGGGGGACGAGCCAAGATTCCTCTACTTCCACCCCTGCAACTGCACATACGATGACGCGTCTCGGCATGTTGGTTCTAGAGGTTTGAGAATTTCTTTCGGAATTGGGCTCAGCGTGATGCAGAGGCTCAGTAAAATTTACGGGCGGCTCTGAGGAGGGACTAGCTGCAGAGGCTGAGTGGAAGACGAAATGGCAAGCCAGGCTCTAGGTGAAGTGAATTCATGGGTCTAATTCAATGCAACAGAGGAGGTGGCAACGACTCCCGGTGGAAGTACAAGACTTGGGTGTAGCAGTAGCTTGAAGGCAGAGGCATTGCAGAGGTAGAGGATGATGGACAAGTGCAGTGGTAAGAGTATCATTGGTATTCATTGTTGCGTGGAGCCAAGGTGGGTGGTTGCAGACAGGTTGGAGATGGTGTCCCCTCAATTGCCATGTATGGCTGTTATTAATGTCATTTTTAGACCAGTGTGCCAGATTATGGAGGGCCATGTGGTTTGGCCACATGCCATTCCATTCGGCCACCTTCTCATTGTCCTTACTGAGCACCCGCATCCGAGGGAAGTGCTTCCTTATGCACCAGGTCAATGCAGGCTTGTAATTGAGCTTGGTCATGTAAAATATTGATTGTTCCAGATTGTAGGACTTGATCATGTTCAACTCCTATGTTTGCCGAAAGATCGGCCACCCTGTTGTTTTCTCTTTTGACGTGAATGAAGGTGGTAGATCATCTATTTTTCATCCATTGCTCTATTAGTCCTGGCCGCTAGTCTCCAGCTAGTAGCAACTCTCGAAGCTGTGGTTCCCAATTGTATTTGGGTAACCATGTGTATCAGAATTTGGGAGTCCCCTTCTATTATAATAGGATGAAAATTGTGTTGATGCGCTAAGTTCTTACCTTGCCACAATCCTTCTAGTTCTGCAGAGTTATTCATGTCCCATCCTATTGAACCAAAGTATATTATCAATGGTTGGCCTTCTTGATCTCTGAAAATTCCACCATGTCCAGCTTTACTTGGGTTGCCTTTTGAGGCCCCATCAAAATTTAGTTTGATCACATTTGTTGGAAGGGGTTTCCAATGTGATGGCTGCTTGTTGATAATGCTTGCTTTGTTGGAATCAATTTAAACCTGTGGGAGCTTTAATTTCCAGTTCTCCCATACTCTCTGTTCCTGTGCTTGAGTGGGAAAGTCCTCAACACTCCACTGTTGGAGAGCTAGGGTTTCTTGAATATTCTGACATAAATTGATCCAGATGATCTCCAAAGTAGTGCCTTTATTTTTGAAAATTATTTTGTTTCTTTCCTTCCAAATTGTCCAGAAAAGGAAGCCTGGGAGAATTGTCCATAACGCATTTAGAAGTTTGCTTTTATATGGCTTAGGGGGCCAATTGCAGATTGTGCCTTTGATATCCCCTAAGATTCTGCTTGGTCTCTGAAATATGAAGGTGAGTTTTTCCCATAATTGATTAGCCATGTAGCAGGAGTCCATGAGATGTTGAATAGTTTCTCCTTGTTTTTGACAATTAGGACAATAAGAGGGTCCCTAGAATCCTCTTTTAATTAAATTATCCCAAGTGAGAATTCATTGATGATAGAGCAACCAAGTGAAGGTAGAGATTTTGGGCCATATTCTTATAGTCTAGAGACAAGTCCAAGCAGGATCAATTGGTTCCTATGTTTGGAGCATCAGCTTATATGCTTCTTTTGTTGTGTAAGTTCCCCTTGGGGTGTAGCCCCATCTCAAAACATCTTTTCCATTAGTACATCTGATTTTCCTGCTGGTGAGTTCTTTGTTACAGGCTTCAGTTTCATGTTGTACTATCTGTTCAATAGGTTTCCATTGCCTAAAGCCTTGATTGGTACTTTGTGTCCATTAGTGTGCTACATGGTCAGTCTGGTTGATGTTGTTTCCATCAATAGGGGGAAGGATTCCTGCAATTTTTGGTCTCTGTTGCCAAGAATCCATCCAAAAATGCGCAGTTTGCCCATCTCATATCTCCCATAAGTTGTGCTTTTGTATTAGCTCTCTATGTTGTTTTGTTGCATTCCAGATTAGAGATCCTGTGTCTGTAGTGGTGATTCTAATCAACTCTTCCTGCAGATGATTGTTCACATATTTTTCAGTCCATATTTGGGCCCATGGCTTCTGTGGGATTGAAACCCAGTGCCACCATATTCATGCTCCCATTAATGTGTTACTGTGTTGTGGGTCTCGCAATCCTAGACCCCCTTGCTTCTTTGGGGTGCAGACCGTGACCCATTTTACTAACGCCCATTTATAGTTTTGTCCTGTGGAGCCCCATAAAAAGTTGCATCACAAACTTTTGATCTTTTTGAGTGCCCATTTTGGTGCTGCAAGAACTGAGAAGAGATAGAGAGGCATGGATTGTAAAATTGCTTTTATTAGAATGATCCTGCTTGCCATGTTGAGAGTTCTGTAGGTCCAAGATGATAAGCGGCTTTTGATTTTCTCAATGAGTTTTTGCCAGGATGCATGCTTTAAGGTTGAATCTATCAATGGAGCACCCAAATATTTAGATGGAAGTTTAGCTTGTGAGAATCCTATGATTATGGTGATTATTCTTTGAGTGGAGGATTTGAGATTTGGCAGTATTAATGGTGGTTCCTAAGGTCCTTGAAAAAGTTTCTAGCAGAGCTTTGAAGGTGCGGGCTTCATTGACAGAAGGATGTCTAAATAACATATTGTAATCAACAAATTGTTGATGAGTTATAACAGTGGTTCCATGGGCAAAAATGCCTTTGAGGTTGTGAGATTGAACAACATTCTTTCTAAGGCAACCTAGACCTTCTGCCATAATACTAAAGAGGAAGGGGGATAAAGGGTCACCTTGATGAATTCCTCTGGATGGGGAGTAGGGCTTGGAGGGGATTCCATTAACTAGGATGGAGTAGAAGGGGGAAGATATGATATTCATAAGCCATCTAATCCAGGTCAGACTAAAGATGAAGGCAATAAGCATGTGTTTTATATAAGACCAGCTTAGTTTGTCGAAAGCTTTAGAAAGATCGATTTTAAGAAGCATACCAACTTGTTTGTTGCTCTTTAAGGAGTGAATGATTTCATGAGTCAATATGATGCCATCCAATATTTGATGTCCTTCACCATAGCTAGATTGTTTTGGTGAAATGAGAAGAGGGAGAAGCGGTTTGAGGCGATTAGAAATGACTTTCAAAATGATTTTGTATATGACATTGTATAGAGCGATGTGCTTGAACTTCTCCGGAGTACTCGGCTGATCTTCTTTGGGGATGAGAGCTATGAATGTCACATTCAGAGAAGGAAGTAGCCAATGCATAGCTTGTGATTCTTCTACCACATTATAGACTTCGTCTTTGATTAAATCCCAAAAATGATGGTAGAAGTTAGAGGTGAAGTCATCAGGTCCTAGAGCCTTCCCATCTTTCAATTGATCTGAAGCTGATTCTACTTCCATCAAAGTAACCGGTCGCAGCAAGAGCTGATTGTGCTCCTCTGTTATAATTCTAGGAATATGCTGGAGTATTTCATTTATTGCAGGTTGTCTGTGTGTAGGCGGCTCTTGATGTACTTTTTTGAAGTGATTAGTGAGCTCTCTCTCAATATCTTCTTATTTCTCCATTCTCTCTCCCTGTGGATTTTGAATATGTGAGATGGTGTTATTCTTTATTCCTTGGATAGTTGCGTGGTGAAATAATTTGATGTTTCTTTTCCCTTCTTTTAGCCATCTAATTCTTGACTTTTGTTTCCAGAGCATTTCCTCTTGTTTCCTTCTTTCTTCCAATTGTGTGAGAAGAGCTTGTTCTTGACTTGCTAAATTCTCAGTTCTGCCTCCTGCATTGATTTTTTGCTGTAGCTCTATCATACTTTGCTCGAGCATTTTTTGATCTTGAAAGATATTACCGAATGTGGTGTGATTCCAGTACTTGATTTGCCTTTTGATATGCTTCAACCTCTATTGGAATTTATACATAGTTGAGTCGCCAGTGGGAATAAAGCTCTCCCATGCTGATTTGACCATATTTTTGAAATTAGGGTGAGTGAGCCAAAAAGTTTCAAATCTAAATGGTTTCTTGTTTGAGTTTCCAAGATCCTTCCATTGTAGGGAAATAGGCCAGTGATCTGAGCCGACAATGGGGAGTATTGAGGCGGTAATATCACCTCCTAGATGTACTGAGTTATCTGAGTTAAGGTATCTTTCCAACCTGGATGAGATTTGTTGAGAGCTTGTCCTTTTATTATTCCATGTGAAATTACCATTATCAAATGGTAAATCAATTCGCTAGTTATTTTGAATGTATTCTTTGAAGCTGCTACTTTCACTGTCCAGGTTCCTTCTACCTCCTAGTTTTTCCTCTAGCTAAGTGATCATATTGAGGTCACCGCCTATGATCCAGAGTGGATGTGTTCTTGTGGAATTGAGATTTTCTAGTGATTTTATCGGCATATTCTTTTGCATAGTATCTTGAGGGAAGTATACATTTGTCAAGTGACCATGTATATTAGTTCCAATGAGGTGAAAAGTGGCTTGGATAAAATGATGAGAAGCATGGAAATATGTAAGGGAGATGTGTTGCGTATTATGGGCTATAGCAAGCCCCCCCGAAGCTCCCGTTGCATCTAACGTGACAGTTTGGCATCCTGACCAGGCTTTGGATAAAATGGAAGCTAATGTGATAGTATTATAGTTTGTTTCATGCATAAAGCAAATATGTGGTCTTTCATGCTGTATCATGTTCTTTATCATCCTGTATTTCCCAGGACTATTAAGTCCTCGAATATTTCATGAGATGAGCTTCATGGTTGACCAGTAGGTAAGGATATGTAGTATTTAGTCAACTTGGAGCACCTTCCAGACTCCACTAGCATTTCCCCAGTGAGGATGGTGCATTGTAAATCTGTCTTTCTACTTATTTTCTTCCCATCTTTGGTAATGTGTTTCCCGTTCCAGCTGCTTCCTTGTTGTATGCCCAGTGTGCTGTGCTAGTGCACTCTTGAGAGTACTACTTCCAGATTTTCAAGTTGCTTGTCTGGTATTTTGTTGAACTCTTTCTTCTTGCATGCTTGTTCTAGACTGAAAATGCCTAGGTCCCCTAGATCAAAGATTTCAGGTTCTTCTTCCATGAGACTTTGTTGACTGCCCTCATCCATGTGGTGGGTTGTATTGAGTGGGTCTATCAGCAAGTTGTCAATGTCCATTCCTTTTGCGGACTAAAGGGCTTTGTTATGATCTTGAAGGGGTATGGGTTGCGAGGTTGTTGGTTGCGGATCTGAGTTATTTGCTAATGATGGTTGACTAGCATCATTAGGGTTAGGTACATCAAAAAGTTTGGTGGATTGTGTAGAATTTGTCTTACCTATATTGGAAGGATCTGATTCTGGCATATCTAGGTTTGAAAGAAGGTCCAAACTATTGCTGGAGGATGGTGCATCAAAGGATGGTATTACATTTTTTGGTGTTGTAGGGGGTTTTTATTATGCTTCTTTCTATTAGAAACTTTGGTAAACCCTTCCACATCAGATTTCCCCCCATAGTCTGTAGATTTAGGAGGGGAATTTAGAGGAAAATCATGGAATAGATGTCCATGGGTGTGGCATTTCCTGCATCTAAAAGGCACATGTTCATAATCTAGGGGTTGAATCCATTCAAAGTCATCGTGAAGGAGACTTACTGAATCCGTGAGTGCCTTTTCGAGTTTCATATAAACGCAAATGCGAGCATATGAGGGGTACCAACGAAGCTTTGTTTGCTCTACAGTCTTTATGAATTCTCATAGCCCATTGCCAATAGCTTTAAGTGATTCTTCATCCCAGTATTCCAGAGGTAAGGGATACATGCGAATCCATACTGGTGCCCAACTGAAGTCTTCCTTGTCTGGATTGAATCTTTCTATCCAGTCTCGTAGATATAGACCCGTTGCATTGAAGAAATAGGGTCCTCCATGTAGAACGCGATTTCTGTCTTCAATGCAGTTGAAGATGGCTGTAAAAAAACCTTTGGGGCCTAGCTGTAGGGTAACATGTCCCTTGGGCTTGCACTTTGAGGTTATCCATCCTTGCAGAGCTTTTTTGGTGGACTAGTAGCCTATAAACTTACCTATCAGTGCATGGTCTTTCATATATTGTATTTCTGCTTTGATTTTGTGACTAGGTAACTCAATCTTGGGTCGTTCTATTGTAATGGGCTTGCAAGTGGAAGGCGATGCCTTCTTTGGTTTTTTAGGTGTTGCACGGTTATTTTCTGTTTCATTGTTCAGAACTTCTTGTTTGTTCTTCTCCTGCTGTTGTGTAGGCTGTACCGATGGCTGTTCTGCGCTTCCAGTTGAGGGCTGTTCATTTCCGTCCCCATGTGGCTGATTTCCATTGTTGCAGCCTATGGGGGGAGGCTCTATTGCCTCCCCCATTGGGATGTTCATTGGTTGTTTCTACCAGATCCACCAGACCCTCGTTGGCAGCATTACTGCTTAATCCTGAGAGATTGCTTGCTCTGTCTCTGCGCTGTGTAAGGGTTTGTCAGAAACCCTAGTCTGCTCATACAATATATGTTGCATGAGAAATGATGTTAAAGAAGTATGTTTTAATATAATATTAAAACATATAGAATATCATTTTATCTCATTTTAATATACAATATTATGTTTTAGTTATATGTTTTAAAGGATAAGTTTGATTAGCATATTAGTAATGTTTAATAATAGCAATTAATAAATTAGATTATGTAAGATTTCTTTAGTTTGTAAAAAATTAATAACATTAACATTAATATTAATATATATTATTAATATAATAATAAAAGAATATTTATGTTCATGTTAATATTAATATTGGAAACAATATTATTAATAACATTATTAGTAAAACATTAATATTTTTTAGAACAATAATATTGTTAATCATCATGGTTAATTATGGTTCATCATCGCATTGTGACAAATGTTTTTTGAATATGAAAATCAACCATGGTCTAATGTCACATTGACGAAGATTGTCTCATTACGAAAATCAACTATGCTCAACGATGGTCCAACATCACATTGTGACAAAGATTGTCTCAATATGAAAATGAACCATGGTAAACCATGCTCAACCATGTTTATTTCAGGGTTTATAATATCTATCTTAGGGTTTATACATCTTGGGTTTATAATATTAATTCCTTGGTTTTAATATTATTCCTTCGTTGGGTTTATGATCCCTTGGGTTTTTAGTATTAATCCCTTGTCTTTATAATAAAAATCCCTTTGGCTTATTAAATTAAGGTTCATATTCCTAGGGTATAATATTATTGATAGGGTTTATAATATTATACATTGGGTTTAAGATAAATTGCTTGGGCTTCTAATTATGGTCAATCACGGTCAACCAAGGTTCAACGTCACGTGAAAAAGGTTGTCTCAATATGAAAATTAGCCATGGTCAACCATGGTCAACCATGGTTGAACGCCACATTGTGACAAAGATTCTCTCAATATGAAAATCATCCATGGTCAACCATGGTTATTTTAGGGTTTATAATATTTATCTTAGGGTTTATATACCTTGGGATTATAATAATAATCCCTTGGGTTTAATATTATTCCATTGGGTTTATAATCCATTGGGGTTTTAGTATTAATCCTTTGGGTATGTTAGCCTCCTGCTCATAGCAGGTATTCATCTTTCATGATCGACATTTTTACATGCCAAATATGTCATACTTTGCAGGCTGCAATGTTCCATATTTGTTACTAAGGGAAAAGAAGTGTCCATGAGAGGGTGCTAGTCTAAGTGCCTCTGTTGTATTCCAATTTTGATGAGTTATTCTATTTTTGAAGAATTTTCAGTTAAAGGGAGGTCCAAACAACTTAATCTTGGTCTCCCTAGGTTTCAATCTCTTGTTGTAGAATATAGAGAATCATTATCTGTCCAAACAGCTTAATCTTGGCAGATTCTTAGACAGGTAGAGAAGCAAGGGTGCTCAACAGCCTAATCTAAGCCCCTGGATGAAATAAGTGTAGATGTAGATAGGAGGGCAGTCAAAAGAAAATAGCATAGTCAGGGTCTGCAAGTCTAAGTGCACCCAAACCAAAAAGAAGAAAAAATTCTAGGTAAGTAGGCTGGGTAGGTAGTTTTGAGGTTGCAGAATGTTGATTTGTGATCAATTTCATGTTTTCAAGTGTCATATCTATTTAGGTCACAATTATCAGGCAGTTTTCATATGGAAGAGCTCAAGCGAGGCATGTCTAACTTTCCCTTCTTCTTCTTTCCTCAATCACTCACTAACTTCCCCTAAAGAGGTCAATATCTGCTTGATATATCTTAGTTTCATCATTTTCCATATCATTTGCCTTGGTAAAGATCTGCTTTACTCAAGGAACATTCACACTTCCTTTATGAATCATTTTCCCCCTGATAGCCTAAGATTCACATACTTAGCGCTTTCTTATCACTTATCATATTAACTACTAATTTTACTATGTAGCTCCCTATCTATCTCCCCTTCCCCTACTAAAACTATGTTAATAACTCCCCTATATACTTATCCCCTCCCCCTGGTTGAAAAATAACCATAAAGTAACACTTGGGAATTGTTAAGTTTATCTGAAACTTAGTAAGAACCCTCCTTTTGTCTCAAAAAACCATCTTCCAATGCAAAGGACCCCATCCTATGCATTAAGTCCCTCCTCTAATGTATAAAAACCCCTTTATAATGCCTTTGGACTCCTTCCATGGCATAAATTCCTCCTTCCGATGCACAAAACCCATGCTCCGCCCTTTTTTCCCAAAATCCCACATTTAAATATTTAACCCCGCACATTTAACCCCAAAACCCACTTTTCTAAAGTTTTCCCCCCCGCCGAATCAAAAAACTAAAATAACAGCGCGCGGGCCCCGTCCCTTATCCTTCCACCGCCTTACCTTATCCGCCAGTCGTCCGATAGCCCGCGCCTTTGATCTACGGTGGGCGGGTCTTTCCCTGCCCCGATATGTCGAGGGTTAGCGTCCGGGAGATGGGCGGTTTTGTCGTCGTACTCCCACCACGCGTCACCCTCCCGGCTGTGGCGGATGCCCCTCCCCAAATACTGCCTGTGACAAAAGCGGTGCGCCACAAACAGGATACCGCTTCCCCCTGAATGACATCACCCTGCCACGTCACCCTGTCGCATCATCAGTTTGCGTCGGCCTCCTACCACTGTGCCCTATGCCACATCACCGCCACCGTACTACCACGTCACCCCGCTGACATCACCCTGCTGACATCACCTCCGTACTGGGACCCACCGTTGAAGTCACCCGCCGAAAAAACGCGCGAAGGAGAAATCGCAACTTAGGAGGCCTAGATTCAAAATCTGAGGCAGTTTTTGATGCGCGATTAGCGCTTAGCGCTAATCTCACATCGCTACGGGAAATAGGCCAAAATGGGGAATCTTTTTCTTCAGCAGTCATTTTTGCCTCGAAAGGGCAGAAAAGGGCCGATTTAAACAGTTTTTAGCATATCAGCAGAGAGAGAGAGAGTCCCGATTCAAGTATCAAAGAATATTAGAGGAGATAAAGCCTAATTTAATGCCAAAGTGTATCAGAGTTGCGGCAAAGTGTATCAGCGAAGATTTTCTCAGTGCTCGAAGCTGATAAAACATTAAACAACCCCCCAGCAAGTCAAAGAAACAGTAAAGGCCATTTAAAGACTCTCAAATCACAGTTAATGCACATCAAAGTTACATATGATCAGTGGACCAAAGCTCAAAGCACAGTTATTTCAGAAGCAGTGCATCGAGCCACCAAGGACACCATATTAACTCATTTTGATCTAGCTGCTTCTGGCGCAGCTCAATAGATATTTACCTGCATTTAACTTCAGCACAAGTTTAGGTTTAAAAGATTTTTCCCACAGACCTATTTAGGTCAGCTGTAATAAATACTTTTGGATATTTTGCCTATATATACCGCCCTGAACAATGTAATGAGGGTTGTTGTTGGTTGACGGGTTCTGTACATGAACTCCAAGAGAGACTCGTTTTGTATCTGATATGTTTTATATAATCAAAGATTGTTGAAAGATTGGAGAATGGACTGTTTGATGTGTTGTTAATGTCTCTGAAGAGTGAATGAGGGAAATCTTGTGTTGTTTTATGAATCAATAAGTATTCCTTACCTCTGTTATTTCAATTTCACATATGCTCAAGTCACAGAACAAAAGTCTGGTTTAGAATTTGCTTACCTGCACTCTATGCTCAGTTTTTGTGGCTTCTTAATGTTTTCCTCTCTATTTAGGCATAAATATGGATTCCTTATGGCTCATATTTGCTCTATTTCACATATGAATGACTGTTATCTGGGAATTCTTAGCTACTCCTAGGTAGGGCCCGTTCATCTTCCCTCTGCTAAACCTGATTGAGAGATTCTTGGTTGCCTCTCATTCCTTAGCCTGCAATCCATCTTCATTTAACCTCAAGTTTTGTTTCATGAGCAGCTACCTTGCCCCTCTTTCCTCTTGTGACCAAGAAAAGGCACCAGCAGTCTTACTCCACGACTCCATGCCCAATCGTTTGAAACTTGTCACTCTATGCATTGCCTCTCTACTTGAAAACAACCTCCTTCCACCCAAACACAAACAAAAACCCTTGAACCCAATAACTAGCGTAAAATCATCATCAACAAAGCTAAATCATTAAGAGAGAGCCCTCTCTGATTGCAGGTGGGCTAGAACCTGCAGTCCAAATATTGGTTTGTGGTTACCTCGGCCATATCCCTTCAGGAGCTTAGGGACAACCTGAGTGTTAACACACTGTTCCAACCTTCAATACCTTCGCGATCTCTTATAATCGTCTTTCGCGCAGCCCTAACCAGGGGTTGAGATGCTTCGCACTACTAGGGCAGCGAACTGCACTATTTCCCCAAACTACACCATGTGTCTTACTTATCTTCTCAATAGATCTTAGTTAACTTCACGTAAACAGATATTCTATCTTGCATTCACTTAATCAATGCAATTATAAAAATTCACGCATCATATAAGTATTAGAAGTGAATTTCATACCCAAGATAACATATGCATAAAATAGGAAATAAATACACATAAATGATAGAAAACTTCTCTTTATTAATACTTCTCTTTATTAATACTTCCAACTGTTACAGACTCGACTCACCCTATGCACTCAGTTGCAGGGGTCTGCGCACTCAACTGCAAACTACCAGGCCTCTTCGCACTCAGCTACAGAGCCTTCTCCTACTCTATGACCCAAAAAAAGACTTTTCTCCCAAATCTATCTTGGATACATCATATGTCCATCTTTTCTTCTCAATTGATCTCTTAACTACTTAGAGCCTTACTCTATTTATATAATCCCATGGTCCGTGGACCATGGGTATATCTCTATAGCCGACATTACAATAACAAAACTAAAGGTAGATAACCCTATGAATCTTTTAGAAACTACGTGCTCCGCACCCACAAAATGCGGATTTTTTACATCGAAATTACAATATTTGATCAAAATTTGGGCTCTAAGCCTCAAAACTTCCCTTGGGGGATCCCACACCCAATAGGCCCCTAACAAAAACATCATGACTCACCCTTGAGTTACTCTGTTGGTGTGGAGATCTTTGCTCGAAGACCTCCCAACTTTGACTGGATCACTGCAAGTTCGACAGCACACTGAGCAGTTCCCTGTTGTACTTCCTCGGCGGTCATTACTCCAGTATCCATGGCTTCTTCCGGTGTTGCCATACTGTGATTCCACAAGTCTCTCAACATCTCGGGTAATTTCTCAAATAACAAATTCGCCTTCAAAAGGTCAAACAAGTCTAGGTTCATGAATGTCTATGTGCGCAACAACTCAGTCCTCAAATTGCCGAGTGTTGTTTGCTGGACAACCCTTTGTAATTTATAGTGCCTTTTGAATTTGAATTCGATCGTTCCCCCCACATTTGGTCCATTAATGCTTGATTGGCGGCAGATTTTCAAGAATCTAGCCCAAAAAGTTCACCTTAAATACCTGTCGCCCACTCCATTTGGTCTCAAACCAAGCATCCCATCATGAATAGTGACTGTAACGGTCACTTTCTAGCCGACCCATGTGACAGCACAGCCACCCTTGCGTTGTCGCTGGCTCTGTGACACTTCGCTACTGCACGCAGTCCTAACATCACACAGTCCCCGGGCAGAGTATTTTATAGTTCCGCACCTCCTTTTAGCTACCTGAAGTGCTAAGACTGTGCTTCTGTTGGCTAGTCAGATGGTCGAGCCCCTGTGTATGTCTTCAAATGACTATCATTGACTTTTCCTTGGAAGAGTTCTCCATTTAACTTTACCAACTACATCACGCCACCATCTGTGATCTCCTTAATAACCTACGGTCCCAACCAATGCATTATGAGCTTCCTGGGGAATTTATCGAACTTACTATCATACAACAACACCAAATCATTCACCTTGAAGGTGCGCAACTTAATATGTCGATCATGCCAAGCCTTTTCGCGTTGTTTTTGGACCTGCTAGTGAAATCTAGCCAAAAATCATTCTTCCTCAAGCTCCTCCAACTGTGCAAGCTTCTCCTCGAGGGCTTCACGATCCTTCATACCTGTGAGCATTGTTATGCGCAAACTAAGCACGATGTATTCCATAGGCATTACAGCTTCCACTCCATAGACAAGTCTAAAAGGTGTCTGTCCCGTCAATTTCTTGCATGTCGTCCTATAAGCCCATAATACTGCAGGTACGCATAGGTCCCAATCACTTCGTTATGCATTGCATACTTTGGTCAGCACGGTCTCCAGTACTTTTTTGAACGCTTCTACAGTCTTGTTAGCCTGTGGGTGATACTGTGTGCTCTTTTGATGATACACCTAAAACTCTTCTGTCAGCGCGTTGATTGTTTCATTCAGGTAGTGCGTATCGCAATCGCTCATTAAGATCTTCGGACATCCAAATCGCATCAGTACATGTTCAAACATAAACTTTGTGGCAGTTTTCGCCGTGAATTCCTTCACCGGCTGTGCTTCTACCCAACGAGTCAGGTACTCTGTCACAATGATAATATATGTCGCGCCTGTTTTTCCTTGAGGTTTGATAGGTCCTACAAAATCCATTGCCCACTTTTCGAAAGGTTGCAATGTCATTTGTGGATTCAAAGGCATTTTGTCCCTCCGTGATGGCTTACCTATTCTTTGACATACATCACATGCCTTGCAATATGCTTTTGAATCCTGATGAAGGGTTAGCCACCACAACCCGGCACGTAGAATCTTTTGTCTGGTTGTTCTTCCCGCATAATGTCCTCCCATGGCACCCCCATGAGCATCCTCAAGGATGCTACTTTGTTCAAATTCAGGTACATACCTTTGTAGTATTTCATCATTACCCATCTTGTATAAATGCCCAGCAATGATAGAGAAATCTGTCATGCACACCACTAATTCCTTCTTCTGCTGGACAAATTATTCTTTCAACGCAATTCCAGTTGTTAGAAGGTGAATTATATCTTCAAAATTTATATTTGTGCATCGGGTAATCCTTCCTCCAGACTAATAGGTTCCTCCCCTGTCTCAATGCACGACAGGTGATCCAGTCCCACGTTCAATCGTCCAGGCTTCACAACAACTTCAAAATCATATTCTTGGAACAATAAAATCCATCTGCATATGTGCTCCCCCAACACAGGCTTATTGACCAAGTACTTCAACGTAGAATGATCTGTATACATCTTAAAGTGTCCTCCTAGTAAGTAGTGTCGATACTTCTGGAGCATACACCATAGCTAGTCTCTCACGCTTAGTGGTGGAATAGTTCTTCTGTGCTTTAGGTAATCTGCGACTTGCGAACGCGATAGGGTAATCCAAGCCTTCCCCGCCATCTTGTGTTAGTACTACCCCCAACGCTATACACGATGCATCAACATGGACATGAAACTTTTTCTTCCAGTTCGGGAAGACCAGAATCGGCGCAATAACCATCTTTTCTTTCAATACATCTAGGCTTTTCTTACAGTCATCATTCCAGCAGAACGTGACATCCTTTTTCAACAGCTTTTCCATCGACACAGTGATCTAGGCATAGCCTTTGATAAAAAATTTGTAGTACCCCATATACCCCAAAGTAGCACGCAACTGTTTCGCACTTCGTGACGCTTCCAAATTTAGAATCACTGTGATTTTTGCGGGGTCTACCATCAGCCCTTGTTTACAAACCACATGCCCCAATAGGTTCCTAAAAGGAACGAGGAATAGACACTTATTGAGGTTGAGCACGATTTGGTATCTTCGGCATGTATCCAGCATCAAGCGCAAGTTCACTACATGGCACCTAACCAGCCCAAATATAGTCCAGTCATCAAAACAGACCTCCAAGAAATGAATATATTCCCTGAATGCCGCAACAACAACACGTGAAAAGATAGCAGGGGCATTCTTCAATCCAAACAGCATGACAGTATATTGAAAGCAACCCCACTCAGTCACAAAGGTTGCCTTGCTCCTATCCTCCAGCGTGATTTTGATCTGGTGGTACCCTGAGAACCCATCAGTGAAAGAATATGCTTCCTGACCACCTACATTGTCCAACACCTCATTCATGAATAGAGTTGGGAATGGATCATGTACACACACATCATTCAATTTTCCTAGATCCACACATATTCTTATTTCATCCTTTTGCTTCTTCTCTTGTACCACCATCGGGCTTACCCAATCAGATTCTTCCACAGGCTCAGTGATGCCTGTCGTGAGCATCTTGTCTAGTTCTACATGGACCTTCTCCTTGTATTCCAGATTTACGCGATATGACCTCTGCTTAACTAGCTTTGCGTCGGGTTTTAATGTTATCTTCATTACCCCTAAATCTCTGATTATTCCCTTAAAATCCATAAACTTGGTCGGGAATAAGTCCTGATATTCGCAGAGTAGTTCAGCAACCTTATCCACAGTCGCACCATCCCAATATTCTCCAATCTTTGTGAATTTAGGTTCCACTTCCATACCAATATTCACCTGCTTAGTCTTCACCGACACAGTTATGTCAAGGTTCTCGATCTGTGGTCCTTGAACCTCGCGGTGGCCTTCTATCTCTGGAATGTTAATTTCCACAAATCTTCATCTTCTTCTTCAACAATTACATTATAACATTCCAACACATAACTCAATTGAGTAGCCCATTCAGGCTGAATTAATTCTACCAGCTCCTATGGTATCCTAAAGATGGCTGCTTTTACCTCTTGTAGCGCTTCATCAATACTGTCCCACCCATCCTAAAAACTGAAGGTCATCACAAACCCTTTGCAAAGGATATCCCATTCACCCATCCCATGGAGGAGCTCTGTTTCTATATATCAATTCATTGGTATAGCATCTAGGGTATGACAGAACAGGTGCACCCACTTAGGTTGTGGCTTTTCTCCATAGGCTTGCGTCCGCTTGGCTAGATGCATGTGTGGATCGTCTTGCCCATTGTACTTATCTATCAGTCACACCCTAGGCTTCCCAAATCATGTGCACATCATTCCCCTACATTCACGCTAGTTGTCAAAGCTCCCTTAGTGCATACCCCACCATCTCGTGGGTGTAGTGCGCAGTACCCAGTCCAAGGCCTGGAAGCGTTGCTTTTCCGACACCTCCCTTTCAAATTTATTCAAGAAGGTATCTACCTCACTTAGAACATCATAAGTAGGTAGATCTCTTACTTCTATCGATACCAACGCAATGACCTTGTCATCATATTACAATTTAGTGTAGTTACCTCATGTAACCGATTTTGTCATCGCTCTATCTCCTCATTAGAATTTGAAGTACAGAAGCTCTCACGCTCCCATGAAATTTGCCCATCCGCGGTGGGATTTTACCCAGTCTTTCTCTTGAGTTGTTATCTTGTAGATGTAGTCCAAATCATCATCAATTTCATAGCCGCGCACCGGCTCCGTATAGTGCGATCCTTCAGCAGGGTATAGGGGTATAATTACGCGTAGTGATTTCTTCTCAAAAAACATATTGCGCTTATTCATATTAATTACCCCGTTCATGTCAGTGGCCCAGTCAATTCCCAAGAGTGCAGGATATAGATTGCTATCATTAACAATCTTTATTACTTCAAAGTTGGCCAGTGTGCTTGCTCCCTCAATATCCACAGTTATTCCCTGCAATCACCCCATGGGTATTATTTTATGTTGGTTCGCCATTCTTAGGAGAATTAGAGACCATTGTAGCGTAGGTAACCCCATTCGCTCCCATGTCTGCTTCAGAAAAACATTTTCATCTGATCCCAAATCCAGAATTACTTGATCCATCTCATATTCTCCATCTGCGAGGTTAGTCTCATCTCTCTTCCCGTTCTTGTCTTATGCTTTCCGATCTTCTGGACTACGTGCAGTTCTCCTGGCACGGTCCCAGTACACCTGTTAATGAGTTCTTGTAATCCTTTTACAGCCTTATTGTCACACAATAACTTCATACATGTTTCCAAGAACGTTGTGAGCATATATGGGTCCATCTCCGACTCTGGTTTATCTTTGCTTCCGACTCTGCTTTATCTTTGCTTCCTGAAGTGGATGAATCAGCGAAGCTCTTCTTAGCTTCCATGAAGGTTTCCCGAGTGCACTCCAAATCAAACTCCACTTCTTTCGTCGGAGCTTTGCGAACCCAATTAATATCTTCTGGTTGTTTTCCTTTGTCATCTCCCGTCACGATTCCACTTCGGAGCACAATGTTCACATTCGGATCTTCCGCGCACAGCTCAGACCTCATCATCTGCAAGTTCTGAGTCGGGGGAGGTGGTAGCGCTCCTTTGTCGCATATCCTAGCTATTAGTGTAGGACAATCTTCTGTCTCATGATCAAACAAGGTGCAATACAAACACGACGGGCATGTTGGATTCATGCAATCGCGAGCATAATGTCCTAGCCCTCCGAAATTGTAGCATATCGATTGTCTGTGACCTGTTCCAGGTCCTCCTCCACCTCGTCCTCGTTCACGCCCCTAAAATCTTGTTCGCGCCATTCCTGCAGTATGGTCAAGGGGCCGCGTTTTGGCCTGAACTCTGTAGGTGGGAGTTCTATCCATAATTAACTCATAGCTCCTACAAGTGTGCTCATCGTGTCCCACTGACCTACAAAAGTTGCAGAACAATTGTTGCAAATTTTGCGTATACTTCCGTAACAAGTGACAATTGTTTGTGGCATGTTTTCCAGCTATTTGACAAATCACGCACCACAAAGCAGGCACCGTGCTAGGTCCTACTTTCGCCTCCTGCCTTAAAAGCATCGGTCCTCCTCCTGCGAGATAATTTGTGAAAACTGAGCAGTGGTCCTTGTCATGACCCTGACCCTTGCATTTTACGCACCATACCTCTTCATGCACTTCTGGTTGAGTTGTCCTATCCTGTTTCAGACTTTGCATCTCAAGGCATAAATTCTTCAGTTGCACGTGGATCTGTTGAACTCCTAAGTTAGGATCCTGCATTGAGGTCTCATGTAGCCTCATAGCAATCTCTAAGGCCTCCGCCTGAGTCGTTATCTTCTGCTGCAATAGCGCACTCCTTAAATGTGGCATTAGCGAAGCTACAAACCACTCGCGATGTTGTCCATCTATCAGATTCATATTAGCTTCGTGAATTGTACATTTCAGCCTCTGATCCAGCTCCCAAGGAGTCTCACCTGGTAGCATCGTGATCTCTTTGAATCCAATGATTGACTATGCTTCAGACTTTGGCCTGCTAAATTCTCTATTTAGCGCTGCTTGGATATCCGCGATTCCCACATTTGGATTATCATTGGAGTGCTTAATATACCAGGTCAGCGTGTGGTCCTGTAGGGCACTAACCAATGTCTCTTTCTTTATATTGTCATCTGTAACTCCTTGTACTTCCCGTACAGCCCTTACCACGAACCAGAATTGGTCTAGATCCTCATTTCCAAATCCTTTGAACACAGGCAACTTCATTGTGCTTGCCATATTGACTCGTGATGGTGGTGGAGGTGGTACGGATGAAGATGGAGGTGATGGTGGTGAAGCTGGTGGCAGTGTGGGTGGAGGTGGTATTCGCAGAATTCTTTGCCTTATCATATGGATCACACTTCATGGAGAGACCTTAGCGAGCTCTTCCTCATCCCCTAACGGAGGTGAAATCAAGGGGCTATTTTCTAGTCCCTTATTTCCTTCGTTCCTGTAAGCTTTTCCACTTCACGTAGCCCTGAACATCAAGGTAAATACATAAACATTTTTTCACACAATAGCATTTTAATCCAAGTATTTAAATACTTTACGTACTTACCTCGCGGTCCTTTGAGAAAGCATCGCTTGCCTCGCGATAGCTGACTGAGGTGTCGACCACGAACTCAGTAATGAATCCTCCTATAATACGATCGAGCTAGTGATCAACATCGTGCATGATATTATCCTATGATGCTTCCAACCTTGACACTAACTCTAGGGTCCGCACAATAGGACCGTCAAGTTTCCACCTTCCTTGTCTATCTGCTAGCTTCGTGATCCACTCGTATAGCTCAGTAGGGATGATCTGATAATCACCCTATGAGTGACCTCAGTTGAAGATTTATTAAGCAAAGGTATTACAAACTCATGTGCTGGTGTGTGTTCTGTGTAATTGAAACAACGGATCAATCAGATTGCCAATACACAGACATTTTACATGGAAAGACAACAGAGAAATATAGTAAGCAATACAAAGACACATAGTTTTTAATAAGGAGTTCACCCTATTCTCCAGGGCTACGTCTCCGGTCCAAATTCAGTGGTGGCCTTGTTTTATTGTGTCTTTAAGCAGAGAATTACAAATGCAGGGACTCAATATGAGTTCTTGGCAGGGTGGTTCTTGGATTCCCCAAGCCACTTGGAATACACAGACTCTTATTCTTCCTACCAGCTCTGTGACTCTCGGTCTACAGTGGAAAGAGCCAACTGTGATGCTCAATATAGATAGATTCCTCTATGGGAAGGCTTGATTCTTCAAGCTCTTTGGTGCTCGATGCTGCCTGTGGTCAGCTCAACCCTCTGTCTCCTCTGCTTGGCTTTACTGCTCTCTGTGCTGAGTCTTCCTCTCAGGGTTCACTGTTCACTGTCTCTCTTGGTCACTTGGACTTTTCGATATGAATCTCTCTTCTCATCCTCTCGTTCACTGTCTCTGCTCATGGCTTTAGCCATTCGACCTCTGTGTCTGTTCGTTTCCTCTCCTTCCTGTGTCGATTCGCCTGTTGCCTGTGTGCATGGAATTCCCTATTCAGCATCAGCATAATGCTCAAGAAGTAGCCATGTGTCTCCATCGGAACTGCGCCAGCCCACTTGTCGATTTGTTGCTTTCTCCACCGTGGCGATCAATGGATTCCAAATCCTCTTAAATCGCAGCTTAATCCCCTGTCAATTCCGCTCTGTCTATCGGGCGCAATCTGAGCCATCCAATCTAGGCTCCTCCAGATCCAACATCATTCGCACGTCGAGCGCAGTTGACTTGCTCGACCGATAACGTGCGAACGTGGCGGTTTTTCTCTCTCCTCCACTGCCACGCGTCGATCATTGATTTTGATCACTCCGCTTTCTACGAAACCACTTACCGTTCAAGGGCGTCCCAGGGAAACCGCTTGTTTTCGGTGTGGGTCCTGCCTTTTTCCTTCAGCGCCTTTTCCTTTTTTCGCCCGTGGTCCTTCAATTCCTCCATGCGACTGGGTGCTGGAGGCTTTCCATTTTAGCCATTTTCACCTAGCCATCTCCTTTTCCCGATCCGAGGCTCCCAGGGGCTATTTTGACCTCCTGCGCAGTCTCCATGGGCCTCAGTTAGCGCACTTTGACCGAGGTCCTCGTCGTTCCACGTCGGCTGCCATGGCCACTTGTTCAGGGTGTTTTCGACTGCAGTTTGGATTCTTCAAGGATTTTTTCAACCTATTTTAGTCATGGTTCTATGATAGTCGTTTATGGATCCGATTTGAATCACGGCCTCCCAACTGAAAAGCTTTTGGACCACCAAAATTTGGTTTTCTTCAAGCATCGACTAAGTGAGGAAACTGTTGTCTCACTTGTCCAATCTCAATCCACTTTGCACTGCTCGACTTCGAACCTTTAAGCCCAATTCTATGGTATTCCACCTGTCCACTACACGTCATCCTTACCTTCCTATCCAGCACTGTGTCTTCCTGCAACTCATTCAGGTATTCAGGTAGCAGGTCATCAACAGAAGGTAATTGACTCTGTTCTTCAGGGTCCTCAATCATTGAAGGTTCAAACAAGCTCAAGCAATTTGCGTTCACGACTGAGTAGATGTGCATGTAAGCTAGCAGATCAAGGTGGAAAGCATTTTCACCAATCCTGTCAAGTATCTTGAAGGGCCCATACCTGATAGGTTTTAGCTTTTTACCTTCACCTTGCATCCTGCCTTTGTTGATGTACAGCCAGACTTGGCCTCCAACTTGAAAACTATGCTCCATCCGATGCTTATCATGCCTAGCCTTGTACTTGGCCTAGCTCCTTTCCAGCTGTTCCTGTATTGCCTGGTGGATCTCCTGGATCTGTTCAATGAACCTAGTTGCCTTGTCCACATCATTGTGTCCATCAACCATGGTATCTTTAGCAAAGACAAAATCCAAAGGAGACCTTGGTATGAAACCAAAACAGGTCTCAAAAGGAGATCTCTGTGTAGAAGAGTGTTTAGCTCTATTGTAAGCATGTTTCACATAACACAAATGCTCATCCCAAAGCTTAGGATGTTTGCTGCAATATCCTCTCAGTAACTGAATCACTGTCTTGTTAACTACTTTTGTCTGGCCATCTGTTTTTGGATGAAAAGTTGTGCTTTTCTTTAATTTGGTGTCCATTAGTTCCCATGGACTGGACCAAAACTTCCCCACAAATTGGGTGTCTCGATTAGATATAATAGAAGTGGGTAATCCAGAATGAACCCATACATGTTCAAAGAACAATTTTGTAGTTTGTTCAGCTATAATCTGTTTACTACAGGGTATTAAAATACATATTTTGCTTAACCTATCCACAACAACATATAGATAGTCATGACCTTTTCTAGATTTAGGCAATCCCCCAACAAAATCCATGGAAATGCTTTCCCAAGGGTGAGAAGGAACTGGCAAGGGAGTGTACAAGCCTAGTTTCCTGTTACTGGGCTTGCTTTTAGCACACATAGCACACCCCTTTACATATCTAGAAACTGTCTCATTCATTTTCGGCCAATAGCAGAACCTTTGCAGCTGTGCAACTGTTTTACTTACTCCAAAGTGACCTGATATCGGAGAAGTGTGGGTTTCCCTAATTATCTTCACTCTTTCAGTTTGTGGAATGCAGAGTTTCCCACAATGATATAAGAGTCGGTCCTTCACATGATAGTCCAATTCTTCTACTCTTTTTCCTTGACTCAAAGTTGCATATACATCTTTAAAGTCCATGTCTTGAGCATACTGTTCTATGTAGCTTTCATGCAACATAGAATTATGCTTATGTATGGTAGATGCATTTATAATGGGTCTAGATAACATATTTTCTACCTTATTATCTATGCCCTTTTTATATCTGATGACTAAATGAAACTGTTGTAGAAAACCCATCCATTTGTAATGTCTTGATTGTTGCAACTTAGTTTGGGAGTGTAGATATTGAAGTGGCTGATGATCTGTGTATATTACTATCTCTTTGCCCATTAAGTAATATTTCCACTTTTTCACACTCTGAACTAATACATACAATTCTTTATCATAGGTAGGATAGTTAACTACTGTAGGATTAAAAGTTTCAGAATGATAACATATGGGTTTATTGTGCTGTGTCAAAACTACTTCCATGGCATAGTCACTGGCATCAGTTTGGATCTCAAATGGTCTTTGTAGATATGGCAGTGCTATTACAGGGGCTGTACTAATTTTTTCTTTGAAGGTGTCGAAGGTTTTCTGCTGTTTGCCTCCCCATTGAAACACCTTGTTCAATCCTGTCAAAGCATGTAAGGGAGCTGCAATTGAGGAAAAATTTGAAATGGACTTCCTCCAATATTGTGTTGCTCCTAAGAAGCTTCTCACTTCTATAGCAGACATGGACTTAGGCCAGTTTATGATGATTGCCACTTTAGAGGGATCTATTTTCAATTCACCTCCCCCTACTATATGACCCAAATAATTTAGAGAGGTTTTTCCAAATTCACATTTGGAGAGTTTAACATAAAGTTT
>APFE031293587.1:0-15615 GCA_000404065.3 Pinus taeda
TAAATGAGCTCATCAATATATTAACCTACATTTGTAATTTTTATAAAACTTTCGACGAATAAAGCAATGTAAAACCTGTTTAATAATGAATTTTGAATATTTTTTTAAAATAAATTAGATTATTTTGAGGCAGCTTATAGTGGGGTTAGAAATCATTTTCAAAAATGGTAATGTAAGATTAAAAAAAATCGAAGCGAGAATTTTTATGGAGATTTTTTTGTGCAACATTAAATAATAAAATGGATAATTTTTTTATATGTATAGAAAAAGGTTTTTTGGTTTATGCGGTTTAGTAATTTGAAGTTATTGATGCAAAGCGAGATTTTTTGATGGAGATTTTTTGGTGCAATATTAAATAGTAAAATGGATAACTTTTTATGTGTATAGTAAAAGTTTTTTGGTTTATGCGGTTTAGTAATTTGAAGTTATTGATGCTAATTTGGATGTAAATTAGTTTTTTCTGGTTAGTTATTTCTAAACCAGCAGAAGGGAAACAAAATTTTTACAAATATAACAAGTTATTTAGGTGTGTTGTTTATGTTGTTGAGCAGTTTAATTTTCAATGTTCTCATATATAATTTTTATATTTGTAAAAATAAGTACGATAAATCATAATGCTTATTTATACTAGCAAGAAAGCAAACAACTATCGATAAACTTTTTCTTTGTACATGTGTCATAAGGATTTCAATATTAAGTAAATAATTAATTATTTCGAGTTTTTTTTTTTTATTGGAGAAGCAATAGCAAATTGAGGGAATTTTTGACCTTGTCAGTTCATTGGGCACTGTCCAATATGTTCTACATCTCATGATAATCAATATTAATATATAGACAATTCCATTCTATGTCCATGCAAAGATTATCATTGTCCCAAACATGAAAAGCTCCATGGCAAGATTTCTAATATAAGGGTGTAATTCTCTTCCAATACTTGTCATGGTTGTTGATATTAGTATTGGCTCACCAACAACTCCCCTACATTTTGACCGAATGAAGGGGCCCCCATTGAAGTTTTTTGGAAAAGTCCCCTTTTATTGTACTTGATTGGTCAATGCTTTCTCCTATTCCATTTATCATGCTTTATATGCTTCATGTTCCTTTGGGTTTTAATCATGTCCTGGAATATCTTTCAATGCTACTGCAAATCAAAAAATGATAAGAGTAACATATCAAATAGAAAATGTGGTAAAAGTGCTGCTACATTTGTATTCAAGGGCAAGTGAAGGCCCACTTCAATTAGAATCTTGGAATTCAAATACTCGTGGCTTTGGTAAGAGAATTCACTGAGAGATAGTATAACATAATCATTTGAGTTCATACAGATAGTATAACAAAATCATTTGACTTCATAGGGAGAGTATAATATAATTATTTGACTTCAAAGTTCATATACTACATGTGTTGTATGGACTTCTTTATTTTTTGTAGCATGGAGAAGCTGGTTCACAAATTTTCTAGTTTCTACTAACTTTTGGCTAATCTATGCTATGAACCTGACATTTCTCAACATATTTAGATAAACACAGAAATCCAAAAATATATCTAATAGCAATAAACCACCCATTATTTGCAAAATATAAGAGTGAATGTCATAAATGAAACATTACATACTAATGCATGACAAAGCATAAAAAAGGGATAGTGCATTCATCTTTAATTCGAGCCCAAAGATGGTAAAGAGATCCCCACTTGCAATGCAGCGGGCTGACAAATCACCTCCTTTCCATATGGGAGAGATCAATGCCTTTTAGGAAGACTTCAACTAGGATGATAATGTTTAAAAAATATGTAAACTCTCGTGATATTGGAGCTAAGGATGACACATTGATGCTCCTTACATATTTGAGAACACGATGTCTACTTGTGATTATTGTATATTTAACCATTTTAATATTAAAAGAATCCAATATATCTCAATGGTGTTGTTTAGTGTCTAGCTATACCTCTTGACTCAATGAAAGAATAACAATTCATATTAGTATTATATTCTATGTACTAAGGGTCAATATTCCTTGCTACAGGGCATCAAAACACAAGATGAAGCCACATTTGATGTGCCCAGTATTGAATTGGGGATGCTTGTGGCACACTTGAGTGTTGAACAACCTCCCTTGGGCATCCCAAGGATGCACTCTGTGTCCCAAAACACTAATTCAAGGGACAGTCCCACCTCATCGATTGGGGATTTGGTGGCAGCCACCATTTTAAAATAAAACATAATATAAAATAAATTCTTTAAAACGATTCAAAAGAAGGCAAAGAAGTAGGAAAAAGAAATAAATCCCTATGTTACCAGAAATTCTAGCCCAATGTGCTAAAAATATGTTTCCGTGTTTCGGAAACATTCCCTTGTATGAAACTCCTTTGAAATAGGGCTAAAACTTTTCAAAATTTGGAAACACTGCATTGGTTGTTTCATCTCGCATTTCAATAATTTGGGTATAAATAATGGCCTATTCAGGAATTTGGAAAGACTACATTGGTTGTTTCATCTCGCATTTCAATAATTTTGGTATAGATAATAGCTTATTCAGAAGGTGTTTTTACTGTTAAAATGAAGAAAATTAAATAAATAGCACATATAAAAAAAAACTTTTAAAAAAATGTTAAAATTTATCACCCATCAATTTATAAATAGAGGGCCTTGGCCTCTCTTAATAATAACTCTTTCCTTGGGTTTACTTCCAAATTGAAATCCATGAATTGTATTCTGAAAGTTTTATGTCTCCTCATTCCATATGTGTGTGAGACATATCCTAGTGATATCGTATCCTCATTAAATAAAACACTAGAAAAACCCTCCCTAGATGTCACTATCTTCTCTTGGGCACTCACATCTCAGCCATTGGCAGATTTTAACAAGTAGAAATTTCGTCAAAAGAAAGCTTTTTTTCAAAAGTAAGTAGCATACAAGGTATCTCGTAAGTATTTTAGGAGTTTGTAGAGGAGTTCCCAAATTTTTGCAACGATGGGTTATTTTATAGCTGTGGGATCCAAGCTTGTATTTTTTTATCCTAAGTGTGTTACATATATAGATATTTTACTTAAAAGTTAGTAGAATGTAAGTGATCTACTGCAATAATTTCAGGATTTTGTAGAAGAGTTCCAAGTTTTTCTACAACAGTGGGTTTTATTCAGTGGGTTCCAATTTTTTATTCTTTATATATAACATAAACTAGAACCCCAAGGGGCCTGGATTTCAACAATGTGGTCCCCATACCCGCGCCTGAACCAATACACATAAACTCTAAAAACTTCGATTTCAATCCATCATTTTAATACCATGTTTTCTTTTTCATGCTATGCAAAAAAAATTGTAGACATGCCAAAGATCTTGAGTGTTTGGAAGAAACTGAACAAGAAGGATCACAAAGATATGAACATATGCAGCAAGAAAGATAACAATCTCACAATAATAAAAATATATGGATATTACTATAAAAATATATGGATATTACAAATTGTTAATTTTCACATATGATGCTTTAGAGTGAAATTGTTAATTTTCACATATGATGCTCTAATCACAAGTGCATCAAAACCTGCTTGGAAACTCACTGAACGTTTCTCCCTATTTGGCCAAACATTTATATTATACATAAAACTGATAATAAAGCAATCGAAAAGATATGGAGATGTTTTAATGATAGGTGCATCGAAAGCTATATGGAAACTCATTGAACGTAGATATCTCCCAGTTTGGCCAAACTTTATATTATATATACTAGCAATTGTCCCGAAAGGTACAAAGAGAGGCCGATAGGATTATTAAATTGGAATTGTTGAATTTTTCTAGAAGAGTTAATTGGTTTGTGGAAAACCTTGTTTTTTTGGACTGAATCATTGTGCAATTACTTTTCTTTAAATGTTTTGTTTATATCTATATTACAAGGTACACATTGAATGTCTTATTTCATTTCTGCTATCCTTACTAATATCCTTTCCGCATAACACAACTTGGCATGTGTGGATGTGGTGCAGTAATAAAGATAAATGGAAGATCTCAGTGTAATCTGTCCTGGAATGGAGGACCAGGCACAAACACTAGAGCAGAAATAATTTCTTTATGGGATTTACTTTGGTTTGTGAAAGAGAATAAAATACAGAGTCTCCACATATATGGTGATTCTAGATTTCTTATTGAAGGAATACAGAGAGATACAGATTTTGGTCCTCCCACATTATCTAGTAAATAAATAAGATAAAACACATTATAGAATCTCTCATATACTATACTATTAATCACATATATAGGGAAGACAACATGGAGGTGGACAAACTGTACAAAGAAAGTCTTAAAATGGGCATATGGAGTTATAAAGTTCAGATATACAAAAGACAATGACACCAGGGAGGAGGGCCTGATCAACCTTCGGTCACATCTCAGGTTTTTCTTATATTGTGATATTTTGTATGCTGCTTCACGTACATATGCTTGCCTATATGATAAGGCAAACCCTATTTTTTATGCTTTTCAGGCTCTTTTTCTTATATTGTGATATTTTGTATGCTGCTTCCCGTACATATGCTTGCCTATATGATAAGGCAAATCCTATTTTTTATGCTTTTCATAATCTATAGTTCTATATTGGGAATTTTTATGGGCACTTGCCTGGACAAGCATCTTCGTTTTTGATACGTAAACAATTATGAGTTTACTGTGAATGTGAATATTCTCCTCAGGAACATTGATGAACATATATATTGACAAATATATTGGGCTCTATCGTTTAATGTAAATCCAATATTTTTTTCCTTCTGGGAAAAAAAGTAAAAATCATAATTTATGAGCTCTGGCATAAAACGCATTCAATAACTAAAATCTCAAATCTTTGTTACGTAAAAGTTCGGAAAATATTAATAAAGGTTAAAAAAAATACTTTCTAAACTTTCAACATCAAAATATTTTGCATCGATCCAACTATAAAAGACATAAAACGCATTCAATGAAGTAAAATAATCAGAACTTTGTTTTGTCAAATTTTGGAAAATACTATGGTTTATGACGTCATACACATTCAATGAACCTCTATTAAGGAAAACGTTAATTAAGCGAAATAATTTACTTTATTGTTTATAAATTTGGGAAAAAATTATAATGTCTGAGATTTCAATTTCTGAAGATTTTTAATCGATGCAGTTGTTAAAATGTATGTTTTCTCAAATTATAGCAAAGGTTATAATTTATGACAGAAAACACACTCATCGAAGTAAAACTATTTATGACAAAAGACATATTCAATAAATTTATGAACCTTCCAGGTTTATAGAAATATTTGAATCTATACAATAGAAGTATTTGAATCTATACAATACTAATAGGAAAAAACATAGATCAGGCATGCCTTTCAAGTTTAACCATGTTTGGTTATAGGACGAAGAATACAAGAAGATTATGAGACTAACAGGTGCAGTTTCCACATCCGCCGAAGTTAGCAGACAATTTAGGACAAAAAAAAACTTTACAGAGGATTGAAAGGAGGCAAAGATGAGTTACTTTCCGATCTAGGTGGAGGCAGAGGCGTCGACTGGATGGTGGTGAGAAACTGGCAGGGATGGGCATCACAGGCAGCGTTATCCACAGCATCTTCTAAGCTTCTGAGTACTCAAAAGGGGGCGTGGGTGGCACATTTCCTTATAGGAGGGACTCAAGAAAATAGAGTAGGAAAGCGTCCCCCTCGGATAATGAGATATCCATGCTTTCATTTTACCCAAGCCTGTTGTTCACTAGTAATGTTAAGTAAAACAATAAAAAATGAAAAATAAAATTGATATCATCTCTTATCTTTCATTTATTACTTAACTTTTTAACATTATCATTAATTGTTTCATGGTGTTTGAAAATGGTTCCAATCCCATTGGATTTCATATGGAGAAAGAAAAATTCAGCAAACTTAATCAAGAACACCAAGCCCTCTTTGTATCCTGATGTTAGTGGTGTTGATTGTTGATTTTACAGAACCACAATGGTTCTAAGAAAACTAGGGCTATCAAACCTGCACAATGGAAGCTGTGAAATCAGAACAATATCAGAGTTTTACTAGATATTCTGCAAGAAACAAATGTCTGCTGCTGGATCATATCATTCTTCCAGATAGAATGACTCTGTCTAGGATAAAGTTGGCAAAAAAATGATCCAGTTAGGATACAGATGAAGTAAAACAAAAACAAAAAGATAAGTTGCTAGCAAGTGATAATTTGCAGTTTCAACAAGCATTCTGAAAGCTATCTTGTGTTTGACTGATAACTTATGCTCGAGAGTCTAGTCAAATAACCAACACAAAAAACCAATTAAGTGAGAAGTGCAATCTCATTTAATCTACATGTCTGAAGGAACAATGTGCTACTATAACCAACGAAACTCCAGAAATGTTAAAGAGATAATTTGCAGTTTCAACAAGCATTCTGAAAGCTATCTTGTGTTTGACTGATAACGTATGCTCGAGATTCTAGTCAAATAACCAACACAAAAAACCAATTAAGTGAGAAGTGCCATCTCATTTAATCTGCATGTCTGAAGGAACAATGGGCTACTATAACCAACGAAACTCCAGAAATGTTAAAGAGATAAATTCAACAAAATCATAAGGGAAGAATATTCCTTAGCTATTTTCTGACAATATCAAAAAAATAGATCCATACAATCTTAAGATTTGCCAGGATATTGTTGAGCATTAGGGTATTTATCCCAAATTTTCAAAACTATATAGCAGATCAGAAAAGTCTTGGAAAAATGTGCCTTTGAATTATAAATTTTCTCATATTAAAACTTTGAAGGATTTGCCGACTATTTGCACTCTTGAGA
This sequence comes from Pinus taeda, assembly GCA_000404065.3. Classification (NCBI taxonomy): domain Eukaryota; kingdom Viridiplantae; phylum Streptophyta; class Pinopsida; order Pinales; family Pinaceae; genus Pinus; species Pinus taeda. Next base: position 6,809 of record APFE031293587.1, read on the forward strand.
TAAGTATGCTTTCTTAATATAATCCATGGAGATGATCTATGACAATGCTTTCTTAATATAATCCATGGAGATGATCTACCATTTAATATATTTTCTTCTTGCATCAGGGCAATATAATAGCAAGAGTAGATAAATGCCACAGAAAGATCCTATGTCTGATTAGTTCATTTTAAATCTGCTGCTATAGAAAAGGCAGATGTTTTACCGTATTTCAAGATAATTCAGTCGCTATGCCATCCTTTTAATCCCAATTACCTATAATAATACAATCAAGTAGCTAACTACAGTCCCAGCTCTGGAATCCTTTAGCATAAGCTCTGTTCCATTCCCAACTATAAGTTAGCAGATAAGAAAAGGAAAAAAGAATTTATGTTCAACCATCAACGAAGACCAAGCAAGAACTACACAGGTTTCTGCACAATCTGCAACAATAAGCCTCACGCACACACTAAAATATATACATTCAATACATAAAATTATTTCCGAAAGTTCCTGTATAACCTGCAAACATTAGCCTATCCCACACACCACAGTATATACATTTAATGCAGAAAATTTCCATACATCCAAGAAAATGTTCTTGAAAACCTTCACAAAGACCTTATAGATCCACAACCTTTTGTCTAACCACATAAACCATTATATTCTGGTCAGCAAAATAGCCAATTTGAACATAAGCAGCCTGCCTCTGTATTCATTTTTAAAATAAGATAGCTAAAATTTGATCTCTTAATCCAGTAAAACGCACCAGATTAGTAGCTTTCTACTTTGAAATTCAAGCAAGGATTTATTCAAAAACCTCGATACGTTCTTTGTTTCTTTGAATTTGAAAAAGTACAGAAAACACATAAGCAATTGATAGGGAAAACTTTCTTAAGAAACTATGAATTGCCAAACAAATTCACTATGCAATTTAACAGTTAAACCTAAAGCACGGATGGGCTTATTCTCTCTGGGGTTCGACAATCTAAAAAATTTCAAATCTTTGATTGTTTTGCAATCTTGAACCACTCAGTGTGGAAGAAACCAGGCATATCAATCTTCTCATAGGTGTGAGCACCGAAATAATCTCGTTGTGCCTGAACCAGGTTTGCAGGCAAACTCTCCCTTCTATAGGAATCAAAGTACGCCAAACTTGCAGACATACCTGGAACGCTGACACCAGCGTTGATCGCAAGAGTCACAACTCGCCGCCACGCTGACTGTCTCTCAATCATTTCCTTTGCAAATTCAGGATCAACCAACAGACTAAACACATCTGGATTCCTGTCATAGGCCTTCTTGATCCAGATCCGCGACAGGCTCGCAGGAAACAAGGAGATTGAAAAGCGAAGTAATAAGCTTCCTCGTCATTAAGCCCGAAAACAATCCCTCTGCGTCTTCGAAGTTGTGAACAGCAGCAGGAGCATTAATGGCTCCATTGACGGAATCTGCGCAAACTTGAGGAGTCGTGGCTGCAGCCACCGAAGAATATTGCAGGGTTTTCGAAGAGGAATTCACGTTACGGGAACTGGTGTAATTGAATTCATGAGACGTTCCTGAGGACCAAACTCTGCAAGTTCTTCGGCTCACGTATGGAAGCACCTTAGATGCCATAAAACCCCTGCAAATCTTGAATTCTAGATCAAGATTGCCTAATAAATACCTTGAAAGGCCGAACTGATTCAAGCACAGGGAAAGCAATTGCTTTATTGGTTGCTCGTTTGGAAGAAGAGATTCTCTGCCCAGGCGCAGTTCCAGCTACACATTTTCCTCTTTTTCGGCTATGTGATGAATGAAACGCATGGCAATTGCATTGAAGAGGCAGAGGGAGGAAAATGAATGAAACGCATGGCAATTGCATTGAAGAGGCAGAGGGAGGAAAGCTCCTTGACCAGTGATTTATAATAGAAACAGCAAGGCTAATGGATACTCTGGTGCGTGGCGTCTAGAAAATCTTGCGAGCACTCTGCCATTCTTGATTTTCCGTGCTTTTTGATTTTCTGTTATTTTTTCCTCTTTTTAGGCTATGTGATGAATGAAACGCATGGAAATTGCATTGAAGAGGCAGAGGGAGGAAAGCTCCTTGACTAGTGATTTATAATAGAAACAGCAAGGCTGATGGATACTCTGGTGCGTGGCCTCTAGAAAATCTTGCGAGCACTCCGCCATTCTTAATTTTCTGTTATTTTTTTAGATCAATGGTTGAAAGTGTGTCATCTCATTAATGGTTGAAAGTGTGTCATCTCATTAAACGGATCAGATTGAAAGGGTTGACGAAAAGTTGATACATAGGAAAGGGCTATCGGCCTAAATATTGATAATAAGGAAATCAAAACGATCTTATTCGTTAATTACTTATTTGTTAATCTATGGTTGTCTGACATGCTAATAGGTTAATATTATTAGACTTAAAAAAGATTTGGTCTGCACTTTTAAGCTCCATCGCAATCATATTTACTGTCTGTAAAGCACCACTGTATATATTTCACGCGAGAAGTTGGACCAAAACTAGTGCATGCATTATTTAATTTCACACGTATTAAGAAAAATTGACTTCTTATTAGTCCCTGCCCTCCGGGCTGGCAAGGACTATAGTAATCGATCGGCAAGGCTAGCATTAGTCTGGCACTGTAATCAATGAACCTTAAATAACTTAAACCAAAGTTCGCTGAAATGCAGCAGGATATTTAATATTTTTTTATTCCTTTAACCAATCAATGGATTTTCCATCTTATTTGGCCTCAAAACGAGGCGTAGGGCAGGTATACGGGCTAAAAAGTTAGGATAATTACAAAGTGATCAGGTCATTTGATAGATAGTTTCATGAACTAATGCTAACATAGCATTAGCATTAATGGCCTAACATAAAATGTTAACAAGACTAACAAAAATTAACTTATGTACTTAACATAAGCATGGTGGCCCTGCCGTGTCAACATTGCCTGCCTGCCGTGTCGACAATCCCTGCATTGCGGTGTCAAAACCGTAATTTGCATGAGAACAACGGCCTGCCTTTAAATTGTTCGTTCTCGGTAGCCAAATGTGGATAGTCTGTACATGACCGCTGAATCAGAGCAAGATTAAGGCATGACCGCTGAATCCTTTGGCGGAGAAGAAACAGCCTGTCGCTTGGCGGAGAAGAAAACTTTGCTGGTTTCCTGCGAAGAAAGGAACAAAGCGTGAGTCCAGTGGGAGTGGGTTAATACTTCGGCTGATTACAATACAATTGGAGACAACATAACTGGTGAGAATTTGATTTTTTTGGTTACCCATCTCTTACAGATTACTGAAAAAAACTTGAAAATGTGGCATATTACTAATTTCTTAGTGCTCTGAAATGTTTCCTCAGCCATAGATACTTACATGTTCCTTCGGAACTGGTTCAAGAGATTTCCCCAGTATAGAAGACATGATTTCTACATATTCGATCATATTTCAGATATTACAACCTTTTACTTTGCTAATATATTCTAATTACGGCCATGTTCATTGTACAATATTGGTATTCATAATTGTTCATTTATTAACAGGGAAATACGTTCCCGAGCTAGCAGAGCTAATTTATGATATGAACAACTCCTCCTATAACAGTCAGACTTATATAAACCTCAAAGGTTTCATGGTAAGTATCGGGCTTCAGTATTTCCTAGTAATTTCTGTAGATGACTATACTGAGTTTGCACAAGAATAGACTAAACTAATTACAAAAGCAATGGCCTTTTTGCAGAATAAAAGGAGGATTAAGTTCATGAATTATTACCTGAACAAAGCGCTGAGAAAGTTTTTGCAGAAAGCGGTAGCATAACAGTCTACTTACCTGCGGATAGAAGCATGAAAACAAGTATTAAAAAATGATCTGTAAACACTAAAATTATCTAAAACACAGAAACTACGCTAATGTCAGTTGTCTCTGAAAAAGAAAATTGAAGTAAAGCTACGGAAACTTGTCTCTATAAGAGATATTTAGCCCTGAACTACAACAGGTGTCTCTAAAGAATTAAAACATTAACCCTAAGCGACTTCAATATATACATTTTAGCGGCAAATAAACGAAATTGTTTCCTATCTTCATCGAACCAGAAAATTGACATGAAACTGCCGAATTGCTCCTCGAAAATAACAAATCTCTCCTGGAATTGTGAAATTTCGACGCAGCAATTTAACCTATATTTTTAAAATTTGTCACCCGTACAACATAAAAAAACAAGGTATGGAAGAAAATTTGCTGCGAAGGCAATGAAGTTACTTGCGAGAGAGGGCAATTCGGAGCTCCAATTGTTCGTATCTCTGCAACATGTTCCGCCTGGATTATTCTGAAATGACACAGTTTTGGGACTTCAGATTAATTGGTCTGCGAACAACTGACCAAGCACGAAGAGCAAATTCCCTGGTGGATAGTCTTAGCTCTCAGAACAAGGATGGCCGCCGGATCTCGACCCTTCCACCAACAGTGCAGAGCAATACAATTGGCAGCCTGAAAAGGGAAGTCCTAGCAGCTGTTTCGTAATCCTGCCTCCAGGTCTAAACCAAACTTGCTTCAGGAATGTACCTTCCGCGGGCTATAGCGCTCGGAAGACAATCTGTGCACAGACACAAGCCGCTTTGCCTTTCTGATTCTCCTCGTTCATGCGATTTATTTCTCGCAGTATGGTCATCTGTATGAATTACAGGGCGTTTCATAAGAGTCTCTTTCTGTGCTGTTGCGTTTAGAGAAGGCCGGCGAAGAAGACGATGACTTATCCTGCGCCACGTTTTGCTCATGCGTCATGGTTGAAATACTTGGACTCCATGCATGCCGCTATGATTTACTGGGTGGTCAACCTACAATATAGTCACTTGTTGGAACATTCTCGAGACTCCAGTTGTCATGCTCCGGAGAGTATCTTGTGGTTCATCTGTTTAAGTGTTGCGATTATCTGGAATTTAACGTTTTGTCGTTAAGGTAAATCCAAAACATCACGAAGCCAATGTGATACATTCGTAGACAACCGTGCTGCCACTAACTAAGAATACGACTAATAATTTTGAATGAAGTTCTAAAAACTTTCTTGGAGAGGTATGACCATGAACTCCGGCCGGTCTAAGCTTCTAGACGGTTAGTCAAGTCGTACAACATACCACTTCAAATGGTTCATTATTCCACCGTAATTGCCTCGTTAAATTTATTATACACTAGCAGACTCATGTTGGAAGTATAATGGAGTTTTATTGTTCAATGTACGTTTACGATTTGATTGTAATTAATTTGAATGCATATTTAAGAATATTTTGGGAATTCGATTGAGATAAGCAAAGTGAAATAATTAATATTTCTCCACGCGACCAATCGAGACCAGTCTCACTATTGCGTCTCTTTCGAGCTATTTTCACATCAGGGTGTTTTTTAGACAGTATTGCAAAAAGAAATATTTAAGGGGCTATCCGGTGCTGGTATGACATATTTATAATCCTTGCATAACATTAATATAATTCATAAACAAAATTAATTATTTTTGCCCAACATACAATGCCATAACGCCAGTATTAAAGATATAGAAAATAACATTACAAAAGGGCTCTGAAGTTACAGAGTTTGCATAGGCTAACCATGCAGAAGCCTGACATATTATCACTTTTGCTTTACTAAAATATAAAAGAAGCAAATCGGGCCTTTGACATCGTAATGGTGTTCTGGAGAGAAAAGAGAAGAAGTTGGGTTTCATTTATATTTGCGGAGCCATTGAAGCAATCAGAATTATCGTCACTATGATTGCTTGCTTGATCTTTAATATTTACCTCAGAAACAGATTTGCCGAATTCCAAACACGCTCTTCCAGTCCTTGGGCTTGTATTCGACATTTTTTTCCATTCCATGATCTTAGAAGCTGACACCGGACTGCTTGAGTTAGGCATTTCGTCTAACCCCATAAGACACGCAACAACATTCGGCGAACGTTTACTCGGGGTATCCGGAGAGAGTTTGGATGTCTCCCTCACCTTCAACGAAGACCTGGAAATTCCCGTACCGTCGCATGAAAACCTCGGGGAGTCCTTTACAAACGACAATCTTGGAGGTGCCGCATATTGTCTGGATTCGAACGAGGATCTTTGTGTACTGTCGATATTATTATCCACCGCTAGATTCCATGGCGAGATAGAAACAACTTCTTGCAATTCATTAGAGACCGCCGTTTCAATTGCTTTTCCAGCGATTTTAGGCGATAGGCTCAGCGGTATATTTTGCTCACCTTTTGACAGATCCTTGGTCTTAGAAAAAAACCTAATGCTTTCAGGTTTCTCGGAAACTGATAACGGATGCCTTAAGAGGATGATCGAGTCTCTGTAACGAATCTATCAAAACATCTTTGAAATCCAGCGAACGTTTCACTATCTTTCTGGAATCGACGGAAAACCTGGCCGGTTGTTGCGTACTGCACTTAATTCTTAATTCGAACACTGTTTTCTGTTTTTCTTACAGGTGTGCGATGTTCCTGATGTTGTTGTTGCTGAGTCAACCGAATCTATTGGCTGGCGCTGCATCAACATTGATGCACCTCTGCTACTGAGTCAATGAATGTTGAACCTCTGCTACTGAAGCAATGACTGCTACTCCACCGACGCTTCTGACAAAATTAACTTCAGGATACCATTGTCAATGCTACTGTCGAATTCGCCATAGCATAAAGAAAAGCACTGCTTTTTCCCAGCTCAGGGCAGGGACTTGCTGCCCTGCAGCCCACCTTGTTTTGAAAAGCAGCAGAGCTCTCAGAGGTTTCTTTCTATAAAGTTATCAACAAAGTGGGAAATTAAACATATCCAATATAGAACGAAAGTCCAATTTCTGTCCATTCTCGTACAAGAAACCGAACCCAATGTTCACTTGCCAGGTCACTGGTTTTTTTGTGCATTTGAAATGGGGAGAACAATTATTCCCTAAAACATTTCAGCATGTTTTTCTGGATGATGAATTAAAAACATGGAAAATGGAGCACTGCAATCCCACAATATAATATCAGGATTTAGCAACCACCATCATGAGCATTGCAGCTTGGAATTTTCTAGATACCAAACAAACAAAATATCAAGAAAAGAGTCAATCGTTTTTCTGTGCATCTGAAATGATGAAAACAATTATCCCATAAAAAGTTTCAGCATGTTTTTCTGGATGATGAATTAAAAACATGGAAAATGGAGCACTGCAATCCCACAGTATAATTCCAGGATTTCAGCAACCACCATCATGAGCATTGCAGCTTGGAATTTTCTAGATACTACATAAACAAAAAATCAAGAAACGAGTCAATCCACAGCGAATAATATTTTACTTCTCTAGAGTACTATCTAGGAACATCCAACACTTATCATTAAAGAAGGAATCCAAAGCGGGCAAGGAAGAGGACGTGGACTATCTGAGCAAAATTGATGGAACGGCTAAGTTTTTAGAAGACTTAATTAATGTAATTGTCTGCCATATGCATGTATTTAGCAAGTTTTAGGGCTTTTGTTAGAGGAAATCATGAAGAGATCGTATCCCTTTCAGTGGTCCAATCCAATATTCTGCTAAAGATGAACCTGGGTGTTATATATAATATATATATTATATATATCATGAGACACATAAGGGGAGAAAAAAAAAAAATACAATTTTATTTATTTTTTAAAATTGTATTTTTGAATGGTAATAGAATATTATATATGACCAAAATACGCGTTGGAGCCATAAAATCTTATTTTTTCATGATATATAATAATATTTTAAAAACGATATACAAATTATATACAATAATTGATCTCAAATTAAATTTAAAAACATCTACATAGAAAACATTTTAAAATATATTTTTTATTATTAATGTATATTGAAGTATATGTTAATAGAATTCGCATCAAATATCATTTTTATTGATAACTCACAGTAGAATATTTATTTCATATACAACAGCAAAAATAGAATATTTAATAATTTTTTCAATAAATAAAATACATATAAGTTGATATGGACAAAAAATTAATTAACATATATATTCAAATAATTTATTTAATTGTCTAGATGAAACATTTTTGAAAATATAAGATTTAAATCTATTACTAACATTTTTATACTTCTAATTATTCACAAACATATTCATTTTTTTTTTTTTATCATAATCAACATTAATTTTATTAAACATAATAATTTAAAAAAAAAAAACTTATACATCCATTTATATAAAATAAGCGTCTCAACTCGATAATTATATAAAATATAAAATCACATTCTATACCTTATTTAAAAAAATTGATTTAGTAAATATAAAAAAAATATTCCCCTCTTTCAATTTCCCATCTATTTCGAAAATTTTTAAATCTATAAATAAAAAATGAAGTCAATAACTTCGAAAACAATATGAATGGAGTTCTGTTACACTCTTTAGATTGATATGGTTTGTATTTTAAATAAACAACGTGCTTAAACCACGCAAGGTTCAAACAATAAGCGACAACACGCTTGTAACACGTAAGATTCAAACAATAAGCAACAACACGGTTGTAACACCTCAGTTTCAAACAATAAGCCACATTCTTATATAAAGTTCCCTAATTTATACTTCAAAGAAATATAAAGAGAAATCATCTAAAGAGTAATCTAAAATAACGATTTTTAAGTAATTAGAGTGATTGCAAATCAATGGTATAAACAAAATATAAGTTTGTATAACATGATGTATAAACCCTATTTTAATGTAAAATTCAAGATTTTGTAATTAGTGATATTTGATATATTATTCGAAATTCTAAATGTCTTATATTTTTTAAATACATGTAATTGATTATAAATAAAATAATTTTTTAAGATACATAAATAT
>APFE031293614.1:2364-12385 GCA_000404065.3 Pinus taeda
CCCGCCCATTTGCAACTAACTGTGGTCCCGTCATTAATTGCGGGTTAACCACTTACAAATATTAATATGGGCTTTATTGACTCTTGACTATGACGTGATCCCATGACATAAATAAGGGGGTTAGGGTGGGACCCTAACAAAAAACCCCTATACCCATCACCCTTGTAATATTCCTAACTACTCACCTCATTATCACTCTGCTATCATTTCCTATCACACCTTAGCCTATTGCCATATTCCTACTACGATTTTCAAACATTGTTGGTACTTGGCCGATTTAAAAATGATGAGTTGATGACAAGGTTTTAAGAGTGGATAAGTCTGTTCCATGGAAAGACAAGTGTTAAACCGTCTATCCTCAAATGATTTCATTGGTTTTGAATGCTGGAGTTATAAAACAATCTTTTGACCCAAGTCTGCTCATGAAATATATATCTGTTACCATCATACGATTTGTATATGGTGTTCTCATGATTATACCTCTACAAATTAGTACTGCTCCTCTGTCTTCATGATGTGAATGCGCCTTCCAACTCTGCATTATCATCATAGCAATTGGATGAAGATCGGCTGTTAAGTTTTCATTTTATAAAACTCTGAGTTCATAAAGTGTGTTTTCGTGTTAGTGTTCAAACTCTGAGTTTCTCAAAGAGGGCCGAGATAGTAAGTGCTACAAAGGGAGAGAATAGGAGCCAGGCTTACCACGAGTTTTTACTTCCGCCCATAATTCGAGGACGTTAACCAGGTCGCTCGCTCAAGCAATTAAAGAAGGAAACCCTGAGAATCAAGGGCATTACCAGATTAGCCCAGTGGAACGCAGGAAAAGAGGTAACAAATTGAAAATCCCTGATTGAATTGTTGAGCACAAACAAAAGGGTTAGAACAGAGATTTTTAACAAAATGACCAATAGAGAAGAGCCCGAAAAATTTGATAGTTCACAATATCATGAAGACTGTGTCGCGATTTTAAGGGAAAAACACTGGTTGTCTTTTCTAGAGAAATTCAATGGAAACAATGAAGAAGTTACAAAGTAGTTTGCATTCTCCTTCAATGGAGAGAAATTTTTAATAGGAAACTGCTCTTTTAGAATTTCAGAGGATACCATAGCACAAACATTGGGAATCAGTCCAGAAGGGGAAAATATTTCAAAACCAAACAATTTAAGGAAAAATCATGGACTCAGTTTATGTCTAGGTCAAGGGTTTCCTCTGTCAACTGGAAAAAGGGTGTTCTTAGAAGCTGGCTAATGCACCCATGGGATGAAATGGTATACATTATTCAAAAAATTATTACATGCGAAGGACGTTACAGTATAGTATACCTATATCACATAAAACTTTTGTTGCACTTAAAAGGTCAATGCACCATCAGTTTGCCCTATTTTCTCTTACAAAGTTTGACTAAAATGTCAAAGACCATTCAGAAACAAAAGGGTAATGAAGACAAGAGTTTGTATCATTTTGGGTTGATCAAAATTTTAATTGAATTTGAGTTGCAGAGGAGAGGAAAAACATGGAAAGAATTTTTGATTGCCAATCAAATTAAAATTGGAGAAGATGAACAGGAACAGCAAGAACGCGCCGAGTTTATGCTTGATATTGATGAGGAAATCCCTGAGCGTAAGTCAAGCAATGTTCCTCAACCTAGCAGTAGTGTAAGGACAAGAAGGATGAGGCAAGAAACTGCCAAGAGAATTGAAAAGATAAATTCTTCACTACTTATACGAGAAGATCAAGGAGAATACAAAGGAATTAAACACAAGATGATGCACCAATGGAAATCAAAAGAAGTGCTCATTCACAGCCAGAACAGGAAGCCAAAATGGAAATCGAGAGTAACAAGGAAGAAAGGAAAGAGCCAGTACCTGCAAACAAGAAACAAAGAAGGTTAGAGAAACAGATTGAAGAGCTAAAAGAGGAATTGATGGAAGCAAACATGTTAGAGAAGGTCATAAAGAAGGAAAATGAAATGTTGAGAGCTCAGAGTAAGAAGATTCAGCAGAAAAATGAGAAACTGAAGAAGCAAATCAAAGAACTTAAGATTGATCAAACTGAAACGTGCAAATGGGCGACAAAATGGTACACTCAGAAAAATGTTCTCAAAGAAAAATATAAGAATCTGAAACATGAGTTCCAAGTTCAGTTTAATGCCCAAGTTCAGAAGAATATATATGTATTGCTACAAGCGATAGAGGCACAAGCAGGAACAGAATATAAAGGGAGCACATCAGGATTAGCATGAGGACATGCTACATCATTGAGTTTGGGGGAGATGTTGGTACTATTTTATTGCCATTCTTTTATTCTAAAAATCCATTATTTATCTATCATTTTCCTCCATAAACCCCTCATAGTCCATTGAAATTGATTAATGAAGCATTATAAATTGTTATTTTACATTAAATTTAATTTATGGATTTTTATGTTAAAAATTGGAAATTTTCAACAAAATTACGGGATGTCATGACTTCCTGTAATTGGTTTATGTTGTGACACGTGGCATGGTAGGAAAATCAAAACAGAGGATAAGGATGTGATCTAGGATGTACATACATGGTGGAAGATCTATTCAGCATCGAATCTGGAGCTCCTGGATACATGGTCAATCCTAGTCAAACCCAGCCTTTTTGGTCGTAAAAGCAGCAAAAAGCCAAAGTTACCTAAACTGATTTCGTTTTGTTTTAGAAATCAGTTAGGATTAGAAAAATCAAAAATAGCCTTTTTTGAAAAATTAGAAACATCTGCAGTGATAATGTATGTACATTCGATTGTAAATTTTAAGGAATGCTAGTGAAGAAAGGATATAGACGAGAGCAAATAAAAGACTACATATTATTTTTCCATAACTCTGTTCTTGCATGTAATTTTTTCCAGAACTTAATCACATGCAGCGTTTCATCAATTGTAGTGTTTATGTGTTAACGTTTTTATCATTTGAAGTTTTCTAAGTGTGCCATCAACGCATGGACAGGCCCTACGTGAAGATTGGTATACTTTCGTTTCATTTTCATAGCATTTAGACTTCATATCTGAATAGCATTTGATGTCATTTCTTTGCTTGTGAGTTAATTAATTTGATTAGAAATTCTTGCGATTGTCCTCTTATGATTCATGGTGATAGCTTGAAAATTCAATTGTCAAATTATTGAACCAGACCTTGTAAAAGGATTAATTGAACATTGAATTTCACAGTATTTATATGGACTCTGTTTTCATGAATTTGAGTTTTAGTATGCTTAAAAGAGTTTTTTTTTGCTTTCATGAATGCCTAGTGTATTAGCTGGAAAGAGTTTTTTTGTGAACTATATCCTTGTAAGAGGATTGAGGACTCAGACTAGTAACACTCTGTTTTTAGAACAACTAATTAAATTAGAGGATATAGGTGTTTAAATTGTGAAAGGAAACATATTCCAATCTCTTGTAAAAGAGTGTTGTAGCCTGTCATAGTAGACACTTATTTAGGTAGATGAGATCCTTTTAGGTCTATAAATTTTAGACACGTGCCTCTAAGTTTACTACCTGGTTGACATTAAATTTAGTCTAATCTAGACCCTTGGATTGGTCACTACACTAGCCATGGTAGGAATTTCGTTAAACATGTCATGAATATGCAATCTACAGGTTATAACAACATATATGAGCATAGGGGTCTAATAATTATCTGAGAATCGCTAAGAAGCATTGATGCCTTATCACATTAGCTGCATTATCATCTATTAGGTCATATATTCATTGTTCATTCATTTACAAATCAAAACATGATGAAAGACATACATCATTACTATCATAAAACATACTCATAACCAACATATAAAAAATAGAAATAATAGGGACACACAACCATAATTCCACATATGAACCAATACATTTGCTCAGAAAATACCAAGGAAAGGAACTCTTATTAATGTATGCAAAAGCCAATCGGGTTTGGGACTTCCACGAACCACCCGATTGTAGATTGGCTGAACCAAATATTTCTTTCAGCCAATCACCCCATAACCATATTCCAAGCATGTATGCGGGACTCATAACAAAAACTCAACCAGGGCTTCTCGATGCTACACCACATCAAACTCATGAATATAACCAAGATTTACTGCAATCCTCACTATTGTACTTGACTCCCTTCGCCAATGTGCGATTGCGATTTATTGCATCGCAACCCTTCCCTGCTCGGGGGCCGATTATTTAACACGATCTGCCTGTGACTTGTGATTATGATATGTGAGGGCCAATGGCGGCCTGCCACTGGGCACCTCCCCATTCGCTGAAGGGCTTGCCACGCCATCCAATCTTGCCATGTGTCTAAGTCAAACCTGAAACTTTGACTTGCTCTATCTTCTGCATAGGAGCTTAGATTTGAGTGTCGTTCACACCTTTGGAATCAGAATGGCAAGCTCTTCAATCTGAAGTTGAGTTTAAAAAAATTCTAACAATTAGATTTTTGAGCATAATTTTGAGCACCTGATCACTCCTCCCCACTGGAAGCCTTTTGGACCCCAAAAGGATCACTTTCAATTGTTCAGCAGGTGAGATTATAGTTCCCTTACCTTTCCAACCTCTATCCATTTAGATTTTGAAGGAATTGTACCTTTGAGCCCCACTCGAAGATAATCAATACTTCCCCTTTTTGATGTCCTTGTTTTTCTATCAAGTATAGTGTGTTGCTGGAGCACATCATGGAATAATGGAGAAACGTCTTGAATAGATGGAATTCAAATATTCTCTCCTTGATCTTCAATCAAAGTAGGCTCATACAAACTTAAATTCTCAACATTAACAACAACATAAATTTGCATATATGAAGGCAAATCCAACTTGAAGGCATTGTTACCAATTTTTTCCAAATTTTTAAATGGACCATAGCTATTTGGTTTTATCTTTTTACCTTCTCCTTGGATCCTCTCTTTGTTTATCTTGTCGATGCTTGTCATGCCTTTCTTTGTACTTGTCTTGGATTTTCTCAAGCTATTCTTAAACCTTTTGGTGCACTAATTGGATCTATTCAATGAACTTTATTGCTTTGTCTATGTCGCTATGACCTTCAATAGAAACATCTTTTCCATAAATAAAATCCAAAGGAGATTTAGGCAAGTATCCCATGCATGCCTCAAATGGCGAGGTTTGAGTGGAAGAATGCTTGGCTTAGTTCTAAGCATGTTGAATATAGTGCAACTGTTCATCCCATAGTTTAGGATGCTTGCTGCAATACCCATGTAGAAGATGTATCATTGTTATGTTCACCACTTTCGTTTGACCATCTATTTGTGGATGAAAGGTTGTACTCTTTTTTAGTTTGGTGTCCATGAATCCCCACAAGTTTGACCAAAAATTCCCCACAAAGCGAGAATCTCGATCATTAACAATGGATGTAAGCAATCCAAAATGCACCCAAACATTCTGAAAGAATAACTGAGCAGTTTGTTCAGCTGTAAATTGCTTTTTACATGGCATCAAAATACACATTTTGTTGAACCTATCCATAACTACATACAAATAATCATGACCTCTTTTTTTACAATGGAATACCTCCTACAAAATCCATAGAAACACTCTCCCATGGTCGTAAAGGAACCAAAAGTGGTGTGTACAATCCTAACTTCCTATTGCTAGGATTACTGATTGCACATAATGACCATCCATTAATAAAATGAGACACACTTTCAAGCACACGAGGCCAATAGCAATACCTCTGTAGATGTTCCACCATCTTACTTACACCAAAATGACCAGCAATAAGAGAATTATGTGCCTCTCTTATGCTGTTAACTCTTTCTCCCTGTGTAATACAAAGCATTCCAAGATGGTACAACAAGTTATCATGCAGATGATAATCCAATTCCTCGACTTGGTTATCTTGACTCAATCTTGCATAAACATCTTGAAAGTCATTATCTAATGCATATTTCTCAATATAACTTTCATGTAAAACATAATTATGCCCAAGTAAAGTAGTTGCACTAACAATCGGCCTAGAAATCATATCCACAACTATATTGTAGATACCTTTCTTATTCCCGATTACCAAGTGGAATTGTTGAAGAAAACCCATCCATTGGAAGTGTCGTGACTGCTGCAATTTTGATTGAGATTGCAAGTATTGCAATGGATGATGATCAATGCGAATGACTGTTTCCTTTCCCATCAAGTAGTGCTTCCATTTGTTTCACACTTTGTACCAATGCATACAGTTCCTTGTCATATGTAGGATAATTAATCATTGCACTATTAAAATTTTCCAAATGATAACAGGCAGGCTTACCATGTTGCATGAGGAATGCATCCATAATGTAATCATTAGCATCAGCCTGAATCTCAAACGACTGTCTCAAGTCTAGAAGTGCGAGTACAAGGGCTGTATTGATCTTTTGCGTCAATGCATCAAAGGCCTTTTGCTGTTTGCCTCCCCACTGAAAAACCTTTTTCACGCTGGTCAACGCATGCAAAGGAGCTGCTATAAGAGAAAAATTAACAATGAATTTCCTCTAGTATTGGGCTGCTCCCAGAAAACTTCTTACCTATGTAATTGTCTTAGGCATTGGCCAATTCACAATGACATCAACCTTGGAGGGATCTATTTTCAACTCACCTCCTCCAACAATATGACCCAAGTAAACTAAAGAAGTATTTCCAAACTCGCACTTTAACATCTTCAGATACAACTGTTCTTTTTTCAAGACATCAAGTACTTTTCTTACATGCATGACATGTTCAGTATGAGATTTACTGAAAATTAAGATGTCATCTAAGTAGACTATGAAAACTTCATCAAGAAATTGCCTCAACACATCATTCATCACACACATGAATGTAGTAGGAGCATTACATAAACCAAATGACATCACTAGCCATTCAAACAAACCTTGTTTTGTTTTGAATGTTGTCTTCCAAATGTTTCCTTCAGCTATTTTAATTTGACGGTAACCGCTTCTTAAGTCCAACTTTGTAAAATATTTTGTATCTTTTAATTGATCTAGTAAATCATCTATTCTGGGCAGTGGGTAACGGTTATTTACTGTAATTTTGTTTAATGCGCGAAAGTCCACACACATGCGCCATGTTCCATCCTTCTTTGGCACTAAGACAATAGGTGAACCAGAAGGTGAGGAACATGGTCTGATGATCCCTTTATTCAACAACTCTTGGATTTGCATCTTAATTTCTGCGCTTTCCATCAATAACATCATGTACATGCCAATGTTAGGAAGAGGGCAATCTTGTTGCAACTGTATCTCGTGTTGGATTCCTCTCTTGGGAGGTAATCCATTTGGTTCCTGAAACATTTCATCATATTAGTTAACTACGTCAACCAATTCAAATTTTAAATTCAAATCACAACCTTTAAAAGCTTCATTATCAACATCATTTTTGGGTTTGATCATGAGAAGCACAAAATTCTTGCTTGAATTCACTTGTCTTTTTATGCCCTGCATTAACAAGTGAAATATTTGTTTTCTTCTTATGAGATCTCACAATATATTCTACTCCATTTTTGAATAAATGATATTTATTTTCATGTCGATGGAAGATAGATTTTATGTCATAAAGATACGGGCTGCGCAAAACCATGCCACCGATATCTAACGTCACAACTTCAAGCTCCTCTTCATCTACGAAATCTGTATTAATAAAGAATATCAGTTTACACTTTTTAGTAACCTGCAATTACGCATTGTCACATACCTATCCAAGTGGATACGATTTATGATGTGGAACAGTTTCCAGACTTAAACTCTTGACAATTTTTTTAGAGATAAGATTGGCTTAAGAGCCGATTAAACATCGTATCAATCTTATTATGTTTTGAGATCACCCTTATGTGAAACAATTCTAGTTTCCTCTTTTCTTTTGGAGATTTTGCGAGTTTGAAGAACTAGTGCTGGCAATGGATTCATTTCCTTTTAACCCAATGGTTGTGATTTTAGTTTCATCACCTGAATCGGATCCCAAATCCTGTTGAGTGGTTGCAGTTGTCTTCTGTTTTCCCTTGTTGTTGTTGCTTTTTAGTTTCATTTTGGGACGAATCTTCCAACAATGAGCTTCATCGTGACCCTCTCTAGAACAATGTTTACATGTAATTTTCTCTCCTTCTTTTTTGATAGACGCATTTTTCTTTGCCATCCCTTTGAAATCTTTTTCTTTTCCCTTAATCTTAAATGAATTTTTACTACCTTCTTCTGAGGTGTTTTTCCCTCTTGCCTCAAGATGAGTGGCTTGCACACACACATAATCTAGATTATTGGGATTAAACATTAAGATAGTATGCATAAGGTAACTATGTAAACCCATATGTACTTAAACAAAGTGTCCTATGTTTGCAAATCTACACCTAACATCAGAGACCTTTTTCTGAATTCTTGGATGTAATCTTGCACATTTTGACCTTTAAGTTGTCTAAAGTTCTACCAATTCATGATGGCTTTCTGCATATAAGCTAGAGGGTAGAATTGTATTTTAATTGCAACAATGAAATCATTCCAATAAATTGAGATCTTACCGTGTTTTTTAATATCCTCTTGGGTCTTTAATTCCCACCATACAAGGAAGCTAACTGAATCTTTATGTCATCCTCTTGAAGGTTTTGAATCCTACAATATACCTCCAACTGAGGAATCCAATTATCAAGCTTCTCTACATTTACTTCACCATTATACATAGGCAACTTGAATTTAACATCAAGTTTTAAAAAAGGTGATTTACCAGTTCCTTTTGAAGAATGATGATGCGTATGAGTAAGGGTAGTATTAGTGGAAGAATGTGAAGATGCTTGTGAAGAAGAAGATGAAGAAGATGGTGGAGAGGGTGGAGGTTTGTCTCCATTCCCATTACCTCCTTTTCCATTACCTCCTCCTAAAGAGTCTTCTCTTTTGGGAGCTTTGGAACTTTCTCCTTTAAACCTACTATTCCTCTCTTCATAAAGGACGTTCACCATCTCTATCATATCAAAAAAATCCTTTCTAATGGTCTTCTCATCTTTTGTCATGTTTGTAGGTTCTCCTTCATGAGACGTGATCTCTGGAGTCTCAACTACAACTTGAGGCTGAATTGGTGTTAGAGATTGTGGAAACCTTTCTCTTCTTCCCCTTGACCCAACTTCAGGGCTTCCAACCAGCATTCCTTCACCTCTTTTGAGTTTTAACCTTGTAAGCATGACATAAAATTGTAAACAATTAAATCCTTCTTTCACAAAGAAAAACCTATGCTTTGATACCAAATTGATCTAATTTAGAATATTAGTTTGCAGTGTTAATATCTTCCTGATATTATAAACAAAATTCTTTCATTGTGCTTAAGGATTCATCAAATATTTTTATTTTTTATTTTGCAAGTAAAATAAAGAGTTTTTATGTTAATTTTATGAGCAACTTAACATAAAACTGAAACTGAAAAGCAACATAAACATTTATAGAAAATCATCAAAAACACATTACAACAAGAACATGATAAAGGAGTTCACCCCTCATTGGCTACATCTCCTTGGTCCAGCTTCCAATGGCTTGGGCCTCTCTATTATGCTCAAAAGTGTAAAATTTGTGCTTACAATGCTCAAATGCTTCTGAAACTTAATCCAATCAGTTCAGAATACTCAAAAATTGCTATCTAGCCTCTTTTTGCATCAAATTTGGTGAAAAAATAAAGATGTTATTACTTCCCCTAGTTTTCCCACTATTCGTTCCACAAAATGCTCCACATCTGGCATGATCCTACAAATTAGCCCCAAAATCTGCTAACTGGGTGAAAATTCCGTCGTGTAGTGGGCCATATTTTTGTTGGGTTGTGTTATATTTTTTCCACATAGTTAACAGGGGGTTTGAAGGGTACCCGTAACCCCACTTTATGGGGTCCAGGGCAGCGCCCCAGAAAATTTTGGTTTTGGACCCTATGTTAGGTTGGGCAGAACCACCTATGGTTTTGTGCATGATTTTCGCACATGTTTTTTGGATGCGATGGTTTTCGGTCCATGGTTTTGGACGCGATGGTTTTCGGTCCATGATATTGGATGCTTCAGCATGTATAAATA
>APFE031293622.1:0-13017 GCA_000404065.3 Pinus taeda
ATATTAATTTTATTTTAAGAATGAGATGAATTGAACATCTCCCTTAAAGGGCTTTTAGGAGATTAGGCCCCAAGGGCTTGAATGACCTCCCAGTTGACAAGGTAATTAGCAATGGAAACTCAACTAATTAACCTATCCCTTGAAGCTAGTGAAATATTTTGTTATCATAAATATAGATATAGTTTTTTTTATTTTTTTTACACTTTCAATATATTTATATATAAAAAGTTGATATGAAACAAATTGATTAAGATGGATATTCAAGTTATCTATTTAAAATTTTATTCAATTTTAAGTAATTATAAAAATGATGTAGCTTCTAAATTGAAAGTTTTCATTAGTATTATTAGTATTTTAAATGCAATATATTAATTGTATTTAAAAATAACATAAATTGAAAATCTCTTTATTTTGGGAAGTAATCGTGAATGTTTTGGTTATCTTAATACTAAATAATTTTATTTATTTTTTCTACTCCAATATTATATATAAAAAATTATATTAAAATAACTCAATTCATATGGATATTCAGTAATTTATTTATTTTTCTGATTCAAATATTTAAATAAAATTATAAATCCCTAGCTTTTTCTCTCAAATTAAAATGTGGAAAATATGATACTGTCTTTACTTTAGTTCTTTATAATTATGTTATCTTCACACATGAAAGTCAAATTATCTTATTTATTATTATTCGATGAAAAGGAAGTTAATTTTGGTATCAGGTTGTTCAAAGTGGGTTATAGTTAAAATAATTTTACTACATGTCTTTCAAACTGGGTTGTAATATATTGCTGGGTGTGAGAGTGAAATATTTTACCATATTTTTTTAGAACTGAATTATAATATATAGTAGAGAGTGAAATATTACACTTCTTTTTAATTGGGTTGTAATAAATAAGTAAGAGTAAAAATGAAATATTTTTATCACATCTCTTTCACATTAACTTTGCCAATCGATTATTTTAATTAGAACTAATATTATTTTTGTATTTAAAATATATTTTTTATTTTTTAATTTTATTTTAAAACATAAAAACAAACAAATTTACACATCCTTTTATATTAAATTATAAAATAAACCTCTCAATTTAATAAAAGTATCAATTTAATAATAATTAGATGCAATATTTATATATCTTCGTAGGCCCTCAAAACTTCAATAATGATGAGGTTAATTAGGTGCCAATGTTCACATATCTTCGTCCACCATAAAGACCTGGTAATAGTGAGGATATCAAGACTCATAAATGTAACCGTATCATTGAATGGAATGATGGTGTTGTTATACTTTCAATCGTTAGTGTTGTTATTATTGATCCATTAAGACGTTATTATATTGGTGCTTAACCATTAATTAAATATAATAAATAATGTATTAATATTTATGAAAAACATAGTTGGTTGGTTGAGTAGATATAATGTATCTATAATTAAATTTTTTAATTTAATTAATCTTAATAAAAGTAAGTAGGTAATTTTTTAATTAATAAATTTAATTTTTGGAATCTTGTTGAATTAATTGTTATAAATATTTTTAATATTTTATGAAAGTTAAATTATATTTATTATTATCTATTTGATTAGGCGTGATAGCATGTATAATTTTGGAATAAAGATTTTATAATGGTATGTTTTTTTGAAATAAGAAATTTTTAAAAAATATTAATAATTATCAAGTATTTATTTAGTCGAATTCGGTCAGATTTAATCTTTGTTTTAATAGAAAATGTCTTAATACAAAGAGTTGTTGCTCATAGATTTTTTCTATAATACATGGAATTGTTGCTCCACTGATTTTTCCCCAAATTTGTTGTTCCATTTATTTTCCCTAATACATGGGGACTTATTCGCTCATAGTCTTCTGATTCTTGCCTGGCACTATATATATGCACAATTCAGGCAGAACTAGAAGAGTGTTTGACGGAATGAGATACTAATGCCCAGCACTATATATGCACAATTCAGGAAGAACTAGAAGAGTGTCTGAGGGAATGAAATACTAAATAAGATGCCCATTAATGATTAATGGGACCAGGGTTGGAATATGGCAGGCAAATATATGATGATTTGCTCTTTAAATATAAGTTAAAAAATTACAAAACCGTCAAAAATCTTCCGGAAAACTATGAAAACAAGTTGAAAACTCTGGAAAACATCAAATTTAACTGGCTAATCTTTTTGAAATTCCAACTCTGAATGGAATACATTGCATCCCATGAAACTAGACATTGGTGTATAGAAGCGAGAAATATTAATCTCTATGTGCCATATTAGTGCCTTCTTAGAAAGCGAGAATAAATAAACTCTATGTACCATATTAGTGCCTTATTAGAAATAGATATTATTTGATCTAATTGTATTAGTATGAATATCTCTATATATATAGTCTCAACTTTCAGCCTTTCTGATTGCAATTCAATGTATGTTCCAAAAAAAAATAAAGGTAATTTGATATATGAAGTTTCAAGAAAATGAATTTCAAAAAATCATGGTAAAATCATGGTAACACATCATCGTAACACAGATATATTTTTAAAGTTTTGTACTAAAAAAATATTAGTGATTTATGTGCATTTATGAATTGTTGATACATTGTATATAAATATCAGTGTAGATTTATGTGTATGGATCTAATATGAATTTAGAGGTATTAAAATTTTTCACGTGAAAGTTTTTTTGGAATGCAAAATACAATGTGTTATTTTTTTATTGTTTAAATTGTATTTTAGAATGCTAATATAGAATATATAGGACCCAATAAAAATTTTAACGATAAAAACATAATTTGTTTTCTATATATAGATATATATGAAGTTGACATCTACATAAATTAATTAATATAGATCTTTTAGTTTATTTAAATCTCTCTTCGAAATTTTCTGAAAAGTATAAAATTTAAACATTAAGTTCACACATTTTTTTTACTTCTAATTACTTTACTTCATTTTTTCAATTAAAGTTCACATTATTTTTCTATTTAGAACATATTTTTTTAGATTTTTTAATTTTATTTTTAAAGAGGCATGGATGAAGAAACTACACATCGCCCTCATACTGGGTTGTAGATAAGAAGCATAATCGGTTTCAATAATAAATGATAGGTGCAATGTTTATATATCTTGATAGACAATAAAGATTTGGTAATAATAATGATATCCAAATTCCATGTTGATAACCATATCATTGAGTGGAATGATGGTGTTGTTATAGCTGCAATGTTTAGTGTTTTTATTATTGATCCATTAAGAGTTTATTATATTGGTGTTTAACAATCAATCAAATATAATAAATAATGAATTAATATTTATGATATAATGTTTTTATTAATTAAGGATTTTTTTAATTAATTAAAAAATAAAAAATGGCATAATTGTTTTGTAAATAAATTTCCATTTTTTATTTGTGGCCAAATTATTAAGGCATATTTTTAAAATATTTTTATAAAAAGGTTAAATATATATCTATTACCATTTATCTAATTAGGGTCATAGCTTTGCATATTTTGGATTGAGGATTGTATAATGGTATGACTTTTTTGCAATAGAGCTTCAAAAATATTAATTTAATTATCAATATCTATTAGGTGGATGGTATGTATTTGACCTTTGTTCTAATAGAAGATGTCCTTGAATTTGTCAGATGGTGTGTGGAGAAATATGTGAATTTCTTACATTAAAATCAAACATTTGCATAAATTTTTAGCTAGAGAGCCAAAGAACACATACGTTGACCCTCATAGGTTCGTGAATATTGTTGAACTTGAAGTTGATATTGGAGAACTTGCTTCTTATACACAACCATCAACAAACAAATAATTTTTTTCCTTCCACAGAGGGAAAATTAGCATGTATAAACCATACAAAATATATGGAAGGAAACTCATAAAGATTTTATTAAACAATCAAAAGAGGACATTATACCTTCAACACTTCATTACTCCTACTTAGCTTTCAATCCTGGCCACCTCCTAAACAATGGATAATCTCACATCAAACATAAGTGTAACTAAGCCCTCTCTTTATCTATTTTTGAATCTACCTCTTCTCCTCTTGATAGGCTCAGATTATATATGTTCATTCTACCCTCTAGGAGAATGTTTGTGGACATCTAGGGGCATGAGAAGTTATGAAACTTCTCAAAAATGAACCCTTTCCAACTCATACATAAGCAGGTCAAGTTGATCTCCTTGGGAATGACAAACTCTAGGCCATTTTTCTCAATTATGATCTCTTTATTAATTATTAAATAATTATTATTTCATAATTATAAAATTGTAAAAAATAATTATGAGAAATAAACTCATTATGTAATTTCAACCCTTTAACATGTAATAATCCCTTGTAAGACCCATATAAGTAAAAGCAAGGTTGAAAGGGGATGCATTCTGGAAAGAAACTAAGTTATGCTCAACTTGGGTCTCTCTCGCTATAGTGGGGTGGTAAATAGGGTTATAATAGATGTCCCCTAATGCATGAGGTCAGCAGAAATTGATGGTCAAAATGCATTACAGAAATATGTGGCTCAAGTGAAAAGGAGTTAGGACCAAAGAACTAAAAAGGAGTAACTCGAATAATCAAGTCTCAACCATGCTAATACAATCCTCGAGTTGGACATATCCATGCTTAGTATAAATATAAATTGGACATGGACAGAAACTATACATAGTGGATCCATGTGATAAACCAACAAAGATCATAGCCGCCAACAAATACAATGTGGATCTATGTCACAACGTACATCAGTGAGACTATGGACACATATAAGAGGTGCCCCAGAATAGTCCTCAAAGTAGATAAAATGTTACATAACTCCAACACAACTTGGGAAAGGTTCCACATAAGAGTGAGAAGTCATATCCCAAGGTATTCTACTCAACCTCGATGGTATGAATCTATATCATGCGAATAGACAAGACGATCTTAAGCATGGTATAAACCGCCTGATTACCAGTCATTAATGTATACCATTAATAGATGTGTCGCAAACTATACATAGTGGATCCATGTGATAAACCAATAAAGGTCATAGCCACCAACAAATACCATGTGGATCTATGTCACAGTATACATCAGTAGGCCTATGGACATATATAGGAGAGCTGCCCTAGGATAGTCCTCAAAGTACATAAAATGATACATAACTCCAACACAACTTGGGAAAGGTACCATATAAGAGTGAGAAGTCCTATTCCAAAGTATTCTACTCAACTCCGATGGTACAAATCTATATCATGTGAATAGACAAACTGATGTTGAGCATGGCAGAAACTGCCTGATTAACGGTCAATAATGTATACCTTTAACATATGTGACGGGACACACCAATGATGACATTGGACCCCAAGGTACCTAACGCAATCCACTAAGAAAGAATAAATCAATTGACATAAAATATTAAGGACTTAACCGATTAGGAGTCCATGAGATAAACCCAGTATTAATTGTGAGGAAGTTTGCCACTAAGGTCTCCAAACTCCAAGGTACTACTAGTTATTAGATCAAGCTCCTGGATAATGATTTAAAGTCGACGGGACAAGATCTATCAAAGGAGGCCTTAATGTATCCCCCATTAATAGACACGAAATATATGGAGAGATGATGAATGTGCAAAGACATGAAATACAATTTATAGGTGGATGATCGACAAAAAAATGTCAACAAGAACTGCGAATGATTGATTAAGGTTGAGGATTCCCTTGAGCATATATCAATATGATACAAAAGTGACCCGGAAGCACTAACTAACAAGCACCACATGATACTGCGAAAAAATACAAGAGGCATTCAAGCATGCTCCATAGTGACTCTAAGAGTGACCTGCCAAAGGAGTAAACAAACCCATAAGTATGGTACAACACCTAGGAAAGCTAAAACTTAATTATGAGGAAATGACGCAAACACGTGCCATGTTCAAGGATGACACAACTAACGCTTCCATTTTGATTAAAGACTCAATTAAATGAGATCCCTTCCCTTTTCTCTTTTTAGTTTCCTTCATAGGTTGACAAACATGAAGGAGAAGACAAGTAAGCTCAATAATTCTTTTTTTGTTTAGTTTTAGTGAGCCCAAAAAAGAGATAAAATAATACTTTGTGTATTTTAATTTTTAACTAGCACGAGAGGGACACAAAGGAAGATCTTCTTGTAGGAACAAGTGCTATAAAAGGTAGCAACTAGTTTTGAGCTAATGGAATCATGCTAAGAAAACTGAAGTAGAAAGGTTTGCAAAGGATACCACTCATTGTAGTGGTCCTTCCTGCAAAAGTAAGAACACCAAGCAAAAGAAAGTAATGGGGAAAGCATATTGTGATGACGATGGTTAAATGAGACCAAGGCTTATTAGCATGCATAAGTGTGGATCAAATGTAGCATCAATCACAAGGTACAAATTGAGTGGAATGCTCCTTGGATAAGGCTAGAAGATGACAAAGAAGAGTAAATGAGGCTCATTCTATGTCATGGCAGGTAAAAGGAGTAATTTTAGGAAAGGAAAATAATACTATATGGCCACCAACAAGGGAAATAGGTGCTAATATAGGGCATCGAGATATAGGAAATCTCTACCTCTAAGTTATGACATGAAAAAATAGATGAGTTAATATGAAAACCTGATGGGGTTGGACCTAAGGTATAATGTGGAGGGAAATGATGATCAATAATGTAACATAAACAACAAGGAAATACCTACCCCCCCATGTTAGGTCCAACATAAACATACCTAGGGTCAAATGGATGTTGTAATAAAAACACCACTGTATCCTATAAAAACCATCCAGAAAGGTGAAACCCATGGTTAAATCACATAGCGAAATAAATAAAACATGGATCAGGTAAAAAATTATATCTAGTAGACCACGTCAAGTTGTACCCATTTTCAAGCATAGCACAAGGATTCTTTTACATGAATTCATTGGATATTGTCAACACCATATGGTTCACTATGAAGGGAGCATGTCGTAGAGAGTAGAGTTTATCAATTCCTAAAGGTTGATGATGTCAGGGAAAGCATAAAACCATATAATTTTCAAGAGCAACCCAAATACATCAAAGCAGAGTGTTATCTTGATCAAATGCAACTGCTTGACATAGACTATCAAGACATAAAGGGGGTACAAGGGGGTACAAGACAGTAATAAATGGGAGGATGTGGGGTTATAAGAAACTGATCATCTAAGACTCATCTTGGTCCAAAGGTGGCACTTTCATGGATGAAATAGAAAATGGTCACTAGTTTGATTCAAGATTTAGATTGCCAATCTCTACCTATTCTTGTTAAGGGAGAATAGAGATATCAAAAGGCATAGTCTCTCTAGGATTAGTAAGTGAATTGATAACCTCCAAGATGACTTTCCAAGAAGGATATATGTCATGGAGGGAGTCACATGGAATAGGTGGAGTGATGACCCATGCGGGAAAATAATTTTTATTATGTTCCATATTGGGCTAGAATTTCTAACCACCATTACAACACATTAATAGGATTTTCGAAGAGACAATATATTCCAATAAATATGTCATACGCTCACCATATAGGTTTACTTCCAAAGGAGAGGCTACTAATGGAGACCGATGGGTCCATTGGTGATGGAAGAGATCATATGCATAGGAGAAACATAAGAGGAAGGAGTATTGGGTGGGGGTATATAAAAACACCAATAAGTGATAGGATTTTAAAGAATCACATGCTATAAATCCCATAGTCTAATGGGTTATTTCCAAAAAATGGAACAATATTGCACATGGAGGTGTACATGGTCGAGAACACACAACATTCTAACTGATTGGTCATGAAAATGTTTCCTGCATAAGGAAAGTGAACCACGCAAAACACCAAAGACATAATGGAAATCATGGCATAGAACTAGCCATGACCAAGGAGTATGTTATAATATAAGGGAGCATCAATGACTTCAACAACTAATGTCAGAATTTTTCCAAACACCTATAAAGTTATGTTTGACTTGAAAAATGTTGGAGAACTGATATTTTTCAAATTACATGGCCATAATACAAGTTGAAGACCCTTCATCAACAAAAGTATGGTGTATATCTTCATTGAAAACATGCACTGAGATCTAAAAAGAGAGATGATGAGAGAGTCCAAAGTGAGGGGCATCAACGTCAAACACGGTCAAACTCAACTGTGAGAGATCCACCAATCTGATAGTAGTCAACAAGGCTTTGAGTTGCATAGGAAAACTTTGTGAAACTTCCAAGGCAGACATGGCACAAGGTGATTGGGATAAATCCTCGACAATGTTGTGTTGCTGGGTAGTCTGCATATTCGGATTATGTGTTGACTTATAGAGAATACCCTTAGGTGGGTGAAATACTAGGTCCAAGGTGAAATAATGAATATGGGTTATAGTTTTGGGCCAAATCTGGCGATGAAATTTGAAGTTTCTCCTCTTTTATTGAATTGTACCCGTCAAAATTCGTATGAGTTATGAATTTTGATTTAGAGTAAAAAGACAATATGTGGATAATTATGTTGTTGTCCTAATTATATTTTTTGCAAAATATTTTATTGTCATATAATATTTCAATTTTCCATTAAATTCAATATATGTCCTTTCAAATTTTCACAAAACTTAAGAGATATGTGTGTTCATGTAGCCAATAAATTAGTCTAAAAAAATGTATTTAATATATATAATGGTATATAATATATCTGTTGTGTGTATGTGTATGTGGTAATGTGTATTGTATATATAACATATAGACATATACATATACATATTATAATATACATATACATATACATATACATATAAGTATATATATATATATATAAGATATATACCATTTATCCACAGAGAGAACTAAGCATTTTTCATATTAAAATTTTAAGTTATTTTATTCAAATTAATATTTTTTTATTATTGTTATGAAGTTGACAAAGTAATATTTCAGATTGCAATTGCGAGACACATGTGTTTTCATTGTAAGAATTGAGGCTTCTGATTGATCCATCTAATTTTATAATGAGGAGCTTCGGCATAAAATCACATAAAAAGATTCAATTGTCGACGCGTTTCATGTATGATTTGTCTCAACTCTTTAAATAGATTGAAAAAAGAAGAGCACCCTTTTGAAGAGGACTTGCAAACAAAGATAGTGGTATTTTTTGAATTTTTTTCGTTCTGTATATTTTATTTTATTTAACTTTTATTCAAGCGCTTTGAAACTGTCAAAAACAAATTTGAAGTGTTATGTTTAAAAAAAAATCAATGAAAAATATCATATGAATTTGAAAGTGTCAAATTCATATGCCATTGGATAGAGGATTAATTCAGGAATTCATTGTGATCAATTCCACCACTTAAGGACAATTTCTTCCCTAAATCTGATAGGGTACAAAATTGGGTTGTAGAGAAATCTGTAGAAGTGACGAAACTGCAATTTTTAGGACTTCAAGAGCTCAATGAAGCAACATATTTGGGTAACCAGTGCTTGATTGAGCTCAAATGCTTTATTGAACCATTAAAAAGGAAACCCACCAGCAGCCTTACCTAACTTTTTTAATGGTATTGATGGCAAATCATACGACTCAAGGGCTTGATTGAAAGATATAGTTCAATCGATCCATAAATCTTGATCGAGTTGTTAACTTGGGTTAGACAATGGATCGATCGAGAGTTTGTATAAATGCTTGATTGAGCTATTTTTAAGCACCTCAACAACTTGATTGAGAACTTAAAAATTTCTTGATCGGGCACTTAAAATTGCTTGATTAGGCATCCATTTATAGTAAAACCTGCCCTCATTTCACCAAAAAGTGTAACCCAGTTCCATGCTTTGACCCTCCAAAGGCTTATCTAATGTGAGAAATCCAATGGGCACAACTGGGGTGGCTAAGTCCTTAAAAGTAGAACTCGACTTAGGAGTGTCATAATATTTAGCTCTTATGGATAAGTTAATTTTCTCATTACACATGAGAACAACTAAATTTCATCCAAGAGGAAAATAATTCCCCCCATTTCCACTAGTAGAGGTGGAGAAGCATGCGAGACCATTTTTTATTTTGGTTAGGGTGGGAATGGTTGATTCAAGATGATTGATTGTTATGTGGTTACTGTTGGCAAAAGAAGATGATGCATTTCATCCATACATGGAAAATTGTGGGTCAAATGGTCTCCTTAACAAATTTTACAAGGGATTTTAACCTCGCAACATTTATCATTCATTCCCCCACCCTGGTTAGGTTGGTTTTGTGTAGTTCCTTGAGTAGGTTTAGAATTATTATTTTTTTCTTTATTTTTCTTTTTCCTGCAAGCTTCCTGACGATTATTTGGTGTTGTAGATTGCACCATATGAACCTAGGTGATTTTCTCAAAATAATGTGCTTATTGAGAAAGGGGCATAGTTGTTGGGGCTTGAGATGTGACAAGAAATTTCCTTAGTTGAGAAACTAAGTGGCTCACAACATCAGAAGAAATGGTATGGATGAAAAAATTATAGTGTGATCCTAGCTTGGGTCATAGTGGATTAGCCGAATGTCACATATCATTAGGGAAGAGGCCATATAAAGTTCCCGACTATGAATAGATCAAATTGAGATGTTGAGCATGTAGAATAAATCACTCAGTAATAGCCCTATCCATAGTGATATGATAAGATATAGGTGGAAGAAAGGATAGTATATACCAATATTTAAGAAAACCATCATGAATCTTGGTCATAACTAACCTCTTATGTCTCCTCCACTCATTATTTTGATCATAAATGTGAGTAGAGGTATATTGTTTAAATGTCAAAAAGAGGCCATCTCTAAGATCTTACCATGTAGGTAACTGAAAATAATTCAAAAAGGTATGAGCTAAGGAAGCATAGTCACTATAGGATGCCTTATCAAGTGCAGTTTCCCATTTAGTGCCATCATCAATGAAGGTTCATTGGAAAAGACACAACCTTATAGAGTCATCCACCAAATAATTTAAAGAGTGTCATACATGGTAGGTGGTAATATGTGTGGTAAAATTTTCTCTCATTTTCCCTTTGAATTTAGGAATATCAAAAGGTAATTTTGTTGGCATATGTGGTCACCTAGGATCATAGCATATGGGGTCATTCATAAGTTTTTCCAAATCCACCAAATCAAGGGAAGCTACAAATGGAGTTGATGTTGATTAAATGGATTTGGAGGTAAAAATGTGCCCCTAGGCGGACCTTTTGGGCCCTCTATAACGTAGTTAATGGTGGAAGAAGATGGACTAAGGGTATAGTTAATCCTATAAAATTGAACTCCTGGGCCAATAGATGTGTAAAAGGATAATGTCCTCAGGAGGGAATGTCCTAGGGAGCAAGAGACTCCCAAACGCATGATTGTGATAGCTTCAGGTTAAAGTTCCATGTAGTAAATGGGTATTATAAAAGGAAAAAATAAAACCAAGGTCATGGGACACACATTCAAAGCTGAATGGAGAGAAGAAGATTATATTGGGATCCACTTGTGGTTTATTATTGGTTAAGGAAATTGGAATTGGCATTGGAAAATGAAAAAGGCAATAAATGGAAATTAATACATGAAATAAAGGAAAATAGGAAAACAAAAATATGAAGGGATAGGAATATGCGTGTAAAGGAAAATGAATTCAAATTAGAGGAAAAGAAAAAGAAAAAGGAGAGAGAAAATTCACTTTAAACTAATATGGGAATTTTCTTTTCAAGAAACATGTAAGGTGCATCTACATTTGTTTCCAACTAGTCTAGGGGGCACAAATGTTTTTGGAGGAACATCTCAACCTTGGGGTAGTACTATGTTATGCAGACTCCCTTTCTCTAAGGGTTATATTTCCTTCGGGAGGGCTAGTTTAACTCGAGGTATTAACCCCACCAATACCACCATGATAAGAATTCCTTATGCTTATAATGGTGTTTTTTCATATGGAGGTCCTTTTTCAGTGTTGGGTACAATCCCATGAGTAGTCATTATAACACCCCACCCCACATTTTCCCTCTTTTACAAGATCGTTAAGGTAAACATGAGATGAGAGTTGTTATGCATGACCCAACATCCAATTTCTAGTTCTGGAAGTGGGTTTACAATCCTGAAACTTACCGCAAACTCGCAAGGACGCCTAATCACCCAGATGTTAGAAAAAGGAGAGTAAGAGAGAGAGAATAAACACTTATATAGAAGGAGGACTTAAAAAATCAAGAAAGGAACAAGTAATGGAGTGTAAGAGGAATATTGGACAACAGTAAGCAAGGGCAGAAATCAAGTAGAAAAAGAGAAATCAAAAGAGGATTTTGCAGGTAACAGGTTGCATGTTTGGTTATCTTGATGGGATGTGAATGCATGGTTTATTAGTCATATTTGTTGTCATTGGAATGGGATTTACTTGGATTTACAATGGTGTACAATCTTGACTTTTCCATTTCCAAAATAGCTATGGTATAGTCGGTTTCCATTTTACTGGAGCTTTAGATTGCTGGTGGATTCAAATTCAGTTGAGGTGGTCGCAGGAAAATCCCAAGGGTTAACGGTGGAGATGTTTTTCTCTATGAAGCTCTTAATAAGTGGGTGGATATAGGAAAATTCCTCTATTTATGGTGAAGAAATACTGAGGAATCCAAGCTTGTTTTGATTTTGGTGATTTTGGGCCGATTTGGGTGAAATCACTGTGGCTTCAGGGCAAAGGTGGTTTAACCTCTAGATTCCCTAGTTGGTTTTGTTTTGGTTTATCCCATGTGATACCACATTCATGGTTGGAATATGGCATGAGGATGATTGGCTAAAATAAAGATTTAGTCCAATGCAATCTATGATCAGGTTGTACATTGAAGTCCTTAATTTGGTTGGAACTATGCATATATTATTATGTGTTATTTCTTGTTGAGATTAATGAGCACAAGTATTAGTTATTACGTTGATTTTATTATTGTTTCGTCTCAGATTCATTTTGGTTAAATGTTTCTTATAGGCATGGTACATTCTTATCATATGATGTGCTCTTATTATGGATCGTGTTCATGGTTTGCTATGTTATTGGAAGGTTATATAAATGCATGA